>JAUBOC010000170.1:16564965-16580214 GCA_032275365.1 Anablepsoides cearensis | reverse complement strand
CTTAACTCAGGGGTAACTTGACTCTGAATCAAGTTACCCAGTGGATATCCCCTGTTCTGAAACCGAAAATCCTGAGTTTCACAGAGCGGGGTAAGTTGACTCAGAGTATCTGCGTTAACCCAGGGTTTGTTAAGCCTGGTTTCTGAAACGGGGCCCAGGAGTTTGCTTAAAAGCCTGGTTTTGGACAACAAACAAACAAAATTACATCCCACCAAATTTTTAGGTAACGTCTGATTAATTTATAAACTCTACAAATATTGTAGCATTTTTGAATTGTTAGGCTGGCATGGACAGACCCAAATTCAAACTTGGGTTCGTACCTGCAAAAACAGTCCAGAAAAGGCCTACAGGGCATTTGGGGCGGCATTTTAATGCGGTAAGAACCATACAAAAACACCCAAAAGGTAAACAGTTAGCAGCTACACGAGACACGGTACCGTTAGAATGTAGAAATGATGAACTCCGGGTGGAGTGTGGGCACATGTCATTAACTTAACTGTATTTTTGTACTTAATTTTTTTTTATTAAACAGAATTTGTGTCATCATTTACGTTACAAAATTAGTCAATTATATTTTTCTTAATAATTTAGCTTGAAAACACATGAAAAAACACCAGAGGAAAAAAGAAGGCCTACTGTAATTCAGTTTTTTGTTATATCACAAGTATTACTGCAAACTACTAGTAGTTATGTTCCATGAAAAAAATCCAGAAAAGACTGAGTCTGAGTCCAACCAGCTTCAAGCTTTGTTAAGCTGATGTTCTTTGCTCACATTTGTCCATCAATACTGAAATACTGGGGGAGGATAAAAATCTAGTTTGTGGCTTTTACATGACATTTTATGTATTCTGGCTATTACTCACAAAAACTAATGCTACTCTCTCATTTACACATATTTATGAGTACAGATACACACAAATAGAGGTGCACAAACCCCAAGAAGACCCCATTAATTTATCCCATTATACAAAGTCTGCTCTGCTATACCAGCACATGGATATTCTCCTGTTATCACATGCAAATAGGATTCAGCTACTGGCCGTTGTATAGTGCAATATACTGTACTGCATAGGAAGTCAATTATAGACAAGGCCAGTTCGACCCAGTCCCAGAACAGCGATTCTTTTTCCATTTTAAGCAGACTGCAGTGAATCTATTATTAAGGCATCAGGAATGTATTAGGAAAGAATTTGGGATTCTAACAGAAAACAAGGTGACAAATAAATGCATAGTTTGACTGATGCAACAGGCACACGGTGAATTAATAATGTTGCAGGTATATGAGTTTTTTTCTGGGTTACTTTTTTAGTAGTTTTTTTGTGTTTGTGGGCGGTGTCATTTCATTTATTCTCTGTGTTCTGTTCCTGATTCTCTGCACCATCACTTCTGTACTTTTCCTCAGCTCAGCTCCTGCTCACCAGTCCTGCCTCCTCTCACACCTGTTCTCTGTCTCATCAAGCCCAGCTGTCTCCCTTCTCCTCATCAACCACAGCCCTTTGATTCCCTCCAACTCCATTCACTCACCAGTTGGACACTATTTGTTGTAAACACCATGTCCAGCTCCCTTGTGCCTCCTCAGTGTCTTTTAAAGTAGTTTGCTGCCTCACCAGTTTGTCAGATTTCTTTTATTTAATAAAAAAAATAAATAGTCCTAGTTTAATCTGCATTGCTGGGTTCAGTTCTACTGTGACTAATGTAGATGAATGTTTTAGAATTACATATAGGTACAATGTAACAATAATAATATAACTTCAATACTATTTATGTCAAGACATTATTGTGTGTATTATAAAAGTGCTGTAAAGTTTGGAATAACAAACACCATTTTTATAAACTAAAAAGAAATTGCTGTTCCGGTGAAATTTCCTATTTTTTAAGCTTTTATTTTACAATGAAAGAACACTTTCAAGTCGAGCCACTGTCAAGGCTCTATAATTAAATTTCCATGGTTAAACACAAAACCAAAAAGAAAGCAACAAAAAAGTTTTTTTTTATTTCTAACAATGAAATAAATACATATTTTGAAGGGGTATTTCACACTGTTGGTGGCATTTTTACAGATAATCACAAAAACACAGTTGAGTTCAAACTCCCTCACTGACCTCCTACTTGCTACATTGTCATTATCAAAATACGCTAACATGTACAAATCAATCTAAAAAAGCAAATTCTTATTAAGGCTTGGAAAATTAAAAGTGGTTGTAGACATGCAAAAGTCAGTTAAAACCAATCAAAGAAAGAAAATCTTAATCAATGGATTCCAAAACAGAATTGATGGGAAGGGAGGGGGGGGGGGGGGGGGGGGTATGCAAAATCCCCAGAGTGTTGTTTTGACTCTTTCATGCATGTTGAAAGAATCTTTGACTCTCCTGTGTGTCACGTGGAGCTGTCTAAACGCTTGCTGGTACAAAGCCCCACCTATTTGCACCCCGTCCCACAGAGCACCCCTCCTTTGAAGCATTGTTGTGAAGTGGGAGTGTCTGAAATGGTAGGAGATTCTTAAAGACACAGAGGCCGAGTTCAATGTGTTTAGCTATGATACCAACATGGGCTTTTCGTAATAACTTAAAAAACATAGTTACTTGATTGTGGAATAGAACTGGTGTTTCTGAAAAATACATAATACCCCCTTAAAATGTGTTTAATTGATTTGAAAAAAGAAACTATTTTCAGATATTTATGTGACTTGCTACGTTTGTTTTTGTTTGTTTTCTCTTGTTAAAGAAGATTCTTGTATTTAATCACAAATCTTTACCTTGACAAATATGTAGTCATTCTGGACCACCAGAGAGTTGTGATCAATCTTCCCAAGAAACTGAGCGGTCACCATTTTGTCCGAGCAGTTCTGGATGAGACAGGTAACGTACAGGTAGCCTGCAAAGACACAGAAACACAGAAAATAAAGATTGTGACTAACAATAATTCAAAAATGGTAAATGGACTGTACTTATAGCATCTTTCTATCTAACCAGGACACTCAAAGTGCTTCACACTACAATCTGTGTCCTCATTTACCCATTCACACAGCACTCCTACAACGCTAACATGTACAAATTAATCTATGCAGACAAATGAGGGCTTTAAATAACATTCATACACTGACTGGACACAGGAACACTTTGACTTATGACTGAACAGCGGGGAATCAAACTGCCAACTCTGGTTAGAGAACAACTCCATTAACCACTCAGCCACAGCCGCTCCCAAAAATACTTTCACGTCTTTATATTTCAATATCAATTTGGGTTGTTTTTCACAGAACGGCCATTTACTTGATAGAACATGCATTCATACGTACTTCACATGTTAGTATAGTGTGACCGTATACTTGTACTGTAGTAAGAAAATAACAGATTTGAGACTTTTACTGTGAGAGACTGAAAGAAGCTCTGAGTTCTGCTGTTGTGACTGACCCTTTCCCAGCAGAAATATTTGGACTTTTTCTCAGCACTTCGACTTTATCCTTGAAACTGAATTAAATTCTAATCTTACATACATGTGTAGTTGTACGAATTGTCCGTAATTTACATGGTTTTTTTTTCCGTCATTTTACAGGCATACAGGCGTATAGAGAAATTTCACAGATTTTTGCAGGTTTTGCAGATTTTTTCAAAAAATCAGTTTCAAATTCCTTTAACATGTCAGAGCCTGTGGGACGTTAAAAAAAAAACAGTAATATTAAATATCCGCTTCCAACCCACTCAGCTGCATTTCCTTCTGATATTGCTGCAGCCACCAGTCCGCCAGCACCCCGCCCCCTCCCCGGCTGACGGCCGCCTGCACCCCCACCCTCGCGTGTGATTAATACAAATTTTTTTGGCGAAAATTACAGATTTTCTAAGCTCATTATGCAGGTAAACATCCAATGGAGTTGACATGTATGATCTTAACAAATCTCAAAACTTAAATAAAAATACATACTTCTTTATTTGAGTTTTTTTTCTAATTGGACTAAACATGTTGTGTAGTTTTGTAAAACAAATATACATTGTTGCATACTGTCTATCTTTTTAAATTACTTTTTATTAAAAAAAAATTAGCAGAAATTCCTACAAAACACTGAATCACCCATGTTGTACTAGTAGATGGTACTGATGTTATAAATACCAATGTAACAAATACAAAATAATTTTTTTTAACATAGTTAAAGACAAAACTAACCAGACCTCAGAAAATCTAAAAATGCCTTCATTGTGTTTGTGTAATCTTCACAGGGTTCTAACACAGAAAGTGATAGTGGGTTTGTACAGAGTAGGCTGCTACATCTTTTTTTGTTTTTTGTTAATTTTCATTTTTCATATTGGATCAGTTACACCAAAAGGTTTCCACCTCGAAAAGGGTTTGTCAGAGCAGGAACTCAGTTTGCATGTGGCTGAATGCGAACTAGAACGGGTCTGTTTCTCTAAATATAAACATTAATGTAAAAACTTGCTTTTGCTAAATGTTTCACGGTAATTTATCACTTATTTTGACATTTAAACAAAACGTCTGGACAGACCACAATCTAGTTTAGGCTGATGTGAAGTGAGCGAGCATCATAAAAGGTGATAAAGACCAATTTTTTAATACTTTAAAATAATACAATTTACTAAAGCATGCTAGGTTATAGGCTACTGTAAAGCAGACACACAAATCAGAAGCTGCAAATGATGGAAACTAGAAAAGACAAGCTAAAAAAAAAGGCTGAATTGAGACATCATTTACCAATCTCTATAAGATATGACAGCTTCTCCATAGAAATATAACTGCTCCAGCATCCAAATGGCCTGGGGGGGATTATCCTCTCAGGCACACAGAGAGGTTAACGCCTGCTGTAAAAGCTCACCCACTGTTGAATTTCAACCAGCAGCTGCATCAGCAACATTCAGCCATTATTCCCCTCTGAAAGGTGACAAGCTGGCAATATAGAAACTGTTCGACCACACTCATTCACACGCTGGCCTGCGCCCACACGTGAGCTGAGTATTTCAGATGAAAAAACCAGTATTTTTTTCACCAGGCACTGCTTGTTTTGACCCACAACTGATGACATCAGTATGAATGGGAGCGTTCGTCATTCAAATCAAACTGACTTTGAGTTGAATCTTTAGAAATGTTTTTGTCACACACTCTTGGATGCCAAAATCTGCTTTTATTTTGACGGGAGATTTCTTCTGTAAATTGGAATTTTCAACTCACCTACAAGAAAATCTATACAATCTTTAGCTTCTAACCTTAAACGTAATTAATGTCAAGTTATTAGAGAGAAAATAAATATTTTAAAGGCATCAATAAAACACAAAATGTTTTGCAAAATACTTCATATTAAAAGATAACTGCAAGAATTGAAACCTAACAGGAAGTTTTGATTTTAAATGTCACAAAACCACAGAAAAAGCACAAAAAAATGTATTTATATCAACATTTTCCACTCAACTAAGTTAAGTAAATGTAAAGCAACTTTCACATTGTGCTGTTTGAGTGTTAAGCTTCAAATAATTTGGAACAATGAATGATAAATATACTGTAAAAAAACACATTAATGGATTACTGAGAGCTGTATTCCACCTAATGAGGATTAGTGATGTTTTGTTAGCTTGTATGTACCCAACTCGTTTTTTTATGTACTGTAATCTAACCTCTACAAACTGCAGTGTAGCTTGGCAGTACTCTAGGAAAGTCAAGTTAATATACTGACTTTTTGCGTGGACCATTGTAAACCTGGAGAAAGCTTATGACCGTGTTCCTCGAGGCATTCTGTTGGGGGTACTGCGGGAGTATGGAGTGTCTGTGTTGCTAATAAAAGCGATCCAGTCCCTATAGAACCAAACCAGGAGCTGTGTCTACATTCTTGGAACAAAGTCTTGTTCTCAGTGCAGGTTAGACTCCATCAGGGCTGTCTCTTGTCTCTGATCCTGTTTGTAGTGTTTATGGACAGAACATTAAGGCACAGTCATGGAGAGGAGGGTGTCTGGTTTGGGAACCACAGGGTCTCATCTCTGCTGTATGCAGATGATGTGGTTCTGTTGGCGTCTTCGTACCAAGACCTTCAGCGTGCACTGGTGTGGTTCACAGCTGAGTGTGAAACGGCTGGGATGAAGGTCTGAAGCCATGCTTCTCAACCAGAAAAGGCTGGAATGCCCCCTCCAGGTTGGGGTAGGGTCTCTGCCTCAAGGGGAGGAGTTTAAGTATCTGGGTGTCTTGTTCATGCATGCTGGTAGGATGGAGCTGGAGATGGGGCCTTGTCCTCAGTCATGAGGGCGTTGCTTTGGTCAGTTGTGATAAAGAAAGAGCTGAGTCAATAGGAAAAGATCTTAATTTACTGGTCTGTCTTCGTTCCAACCCTCACCTGTGGTCACGAGGCGTGGATCATAACCAAAGGAACGAGATCCCGAACAAGCCCAGCCACCCTTCCCTTGTAGGGTGGCTGGGCTTGTTCGGGATTTCGTTCCTCTCATGCATCCTAGACAGTTCCTTTTAGAGGTGTCCTGGGCACGTTCCACTGGTAGGAGGCTCCAGGGAGGACCCCGGACTCACTGGAGGAATTGTGTATCCTCTCTGGACTCAGAACACCTTGGGGTCCCCCAGGACGACCTGGAACTAATGCTTGGGAGAGGGAAGTCTGAGTTTCTCTCCTGGACCTGCTGCTTCTATAAGCCGACTACAGATAAGCGGAAGAAGATAGAGATGGGTGAAGTGTTGCTGAGTTTTTGCACTGAAGCTGGCTTCTGGTTGTAATTTAGACCTAAAAACAATGCTTATAACATTGATTATGAACTGGTTGTTCCTAGGCTAAATTTAACAAATGAAACATTTTATTTGGAAGCTAAATAACAAATTATGAAAGATTAACACAGTTTTGTTATCAGAGGCTAAAAATAAATAAATAAATAACCAAACCATGTCCTGTGACCTTCAGTTAGAATAAACTAAGCTAAAGCTGCAGGAAACTTTTAAAGTCATTTAAAGCAGGTTGCAAAAACTGAGGGAAACAAAGGCTGAAAAATGGAGAAAACTAACAAAGCTAGAATACAATGAATTTTAAGACAAATGAACAAATTAAAAAAACTAGAAAATAAGTTAAAAAAAACAAATAATTATTAAAAAAAACTAACAAAAAACTAAACATATTTACAAAAACTACATAAAAACCCAAGACCGTTGGGTTGTGACAATTGTGACCTGTTTTCCAGCAGCATTTCATAACATGTAAAAGCGTAACTTCTAAGAATAAAAATAAAGAAAACAATCAGTGTTAACTTAGATTAGCTTTAAGATGAATCCACATTTACTGTAACCTCTGGGTCAGTCCTCTCTAGTGGAACTCTACTTCTATTCCTCTTTATTGTCTTTGCTCCAAAGATGTCTGGTCTAACAAATGGAGTGACTAATTTACTGAAAAGCCCAGACGTTTAATTAAAGCAGCATATGGTGGGGAACTCATTAAAAAACTATTATATCAGGCTAAATGCTCAGTTCCAGCCAGTGGCCCATGTACTTCTCCTTTACTCTTGCTGTCCTCACAAACCTGAATGTTCACTTATATATATTAATGTACACACATTTTTTTTACTTCAGCACGGCTTCTTATGTGCTATAGCAAGAAAAAACTCCTAGTATTCCTTCAAGGATAGCATATCGACCACCATCTTTCTAACCAGAGCTGTAGATTAAGGCTACGTTCACACTGCAGGCTAAAGTAACTCAAATTGTATTTTTTTTACCCATATGTGACCCATATCTGATTTATTATAACAGTCTGAACGTGACAAATCCATTTTTTTAAAAATCTGACCCAGGTTACTTTTATATGAGATACTAAATCAGATACATAAGTAATGGTTTTCAAAGTGACATAAGTCTGAACAGTCAGGCTGCATTTCTTCAGACCTTCATATCTTATAATATAATGTTGCAGTTAAGCATACCAACTGTGGGGTTGTGTCATGTATTGTGTCAATGAAGGGTTTGATACATGAGTTGAAGACTCATTATACTCCAGCCGAAGACGGACAGTTGATGCACGGTCACGTTGTTGTTGGAGGTTCATTTTTACACCTATCGTGGCCCCTGAGCCACACCGCACTAAGCTCCTGGGACACCCTTCCCATTGTGGTATGCATCCCTGCACAAAGTTATTTTCACCAGTCTACACTCTGGGAAAACAAAAAACTGATACCCGACATTATTTGACCTGGTTGAAATTACACACTATTCTGCAGTAAGATTCCTTGGTGCCAAACGTCTGTTTTATCTCTATCTATGAGTTTTTGGCCATTTGACTATCTTTATGAATTTCTGCTTCCGGGTACAACAGTTGCATTTTTTTTTTTTAAGTGGTGAGTATTTGAAGCAAAATGCAGGGTCCGAGCACTTTCAGCATAAACACATACGGCCACAACTCTCTGACCAATCACACAATAAATAAGTTCTTCTGTGGAGGGGGGGGGGGGGGGGGTGATTGTGACAACTAGGGATTGAAAGCTCGATACTTCAAACAAAATGACACAATTTTTGTCACAACAACTGCGACAATGAGAGATGATTTCTGCAGGTCGAATGGAATATGTGGAGGCCTTTAGTTTTTCCTCCGCTGTTTTCAGGACGTCACTCCCATTCCATTTCAGTTCTGTAAACACTGGACAAGAACAAGGACGGTGGATAATTTAGCTTGTTCTGGTTGAACAACTTGAGAATCAGTCCTCACATGCTAACATGTAGCATCCAGATTGATGTCTGTAAACATAGCATGCTGCGTGACATCACATCTTCTCTCGCACATGCATTTGATTGAGATGTTGCCATTTTTGTGTTTGCTAAGTTTGCTTAGCTGTGGCAGCCATCTTAAATAGTATTGACTCCAAGTTGAATCCCTTACATTAAATTATTACTTTTACTTGAGTTCAAATTTAGCTTACTTTATGAATGTCCTTATTATGTTATTATAGTCAGTTGACTATATAAAGTAGAATTTCAATACTATATAATACTAATTCCTCAATATTGTAACTATACAAGCCCCTCTTTCACCCCTTTTCTGAAACGTGTCACCGAGCAACTCGCTTCAGGGCTGTCTCTTTAAATCCAAATGAGGCACTTCACACTCCACCCCCCTCTTAGCTTCCAGAGTGGTCCATTGTACTTTTACGACTATATAGTGGCACAAAACTTTTTTTTTTACTTTTTAAAAAATATTTTACAAATAAAAAAAACAAACAACCTGTCCATCCAGCCTTAAATGTTGGAGCCAGAGTCTGACCCAGAGCTGGAGGAGAATGAAGACAATGAAATTCCATCACAGATACTGTGATGTAATAGTTCAGAAAACATCAGAGAAAACAGAGAAAACTAAACGGGTTGAAAATTATGACCCAAACAAAATATAAAGATATTTTTGCAACACCTGCAGAGACTAAATTCCAGTTTTCTGCACTCCTAGAGACTCCAAGTATACAACAAAATGCATTTAACGGCTAAAAACATGGATTTTGCATAATATGTCCCCTTTAATGTGCCTGTGACATCAAATTTTTGTCATAAATATAAATATATTTTTAGAAAGATACTATTGATAATTTATTGCAAAAAAAAAATCACACCGCTGCGATGCACAAGTGTTGAGATAGTTGCATGTAAAGTAACAGGAAGTGATGTAAAAGGAGAATGTCTGCATGTAAACAGAACATTGCTATGATTGGCAAAAACTCAGACCATAGAAAATATTCTGATGTTTTTTATATTATTTTGAGCCGCTACCAGAGCAACACAAGAAAAATTAAATTTCAAATAATATTTTTTTAATAAACAAAGACCAGGGAGTTTTCTTTCTTAAAGTTCCCCTTTGATGTCACTTCCTGTTTCACTCTGGCTGAGCCAAGTTCAAAAGAAAATATGCCAGTTATGTGGCAAAATGGGTAAAATCATGCATATTATGCCAAGTTTCCTAAACGTAAAGATGTTTTCTTTGGCTTTTTGTTTTTGAAGTGTGTGCATGTCACATGTACTTTAAAATGTGTCCAGTGCTTAAAGAAGCATTCAGAGTTATATTTATTGGTGCAACTGAACACAGACATGCCTCCACCCACAGACTATTTATGCTTTGTCTTTAGCTGTGGGTGATAACTTAAGAAAAAAAGGTGCATCTACAATAAAACACCATTTTAATGCATCAAAATCATGTTTGACACCTGAACACACAGTACATACTATAGGGACTGGAGGAAATGTGGTGTTTATGTACTTCTGTCTCTTGAAAAACAAGAAGAAAAAAGAGTGTGTGAATCCTGTGAGTATCTGCTGGTTTGTGTGTATCTGCACATGAATACGTTGCACTTATGCTTTCCTGCACATCAATCTCCCCAATGACAGCTACGCTTCATGTTAGCCTTCACTGCACACATGGCTCATCCATCAATCGACCACCTCCATTTCTCAGGAGTCCCGTCCCTGTTGTCAGCGAGCTGTCCTGGGTCCAAACAAAGGCCACAGATCCTCATCTCGCAGAGAATCCCTTAACTCTGTGTCATTTAAAAAAATATATATATGCATAACATTTAACCTTGTCCATCCAATAAGGGGTGGATTGAACAGATTGGTTTTGCATGCCTGGTTGGTCTAGACCTTTTTTTTTTTTGTTTCTCCAACTATCTGGGCAGGAAATTCAGGGGGATGAAGTGGATGAGGAGGGAAGACCATGTGGCGATGCGTAGCCCCCAGGAAGAGCTTCCATGTCTGGGCATTGGGCCCAAACAGACAGCCTCTTCTCTTCACCCTCCACAAACACAGGCAGTCTTATTCATGCTAACAGATTTACCAACGCTTCCCCCTAAGAGCTACGGCTTTTTTTTTTAAAATGTCTTTCTGTTTTATTTCTAAGACAGAGGTTTATTGGAAAATAGAGTGAAGAAGTGCCAGGAGGAGAGAGGACGTTTCATTCTCGTCACACTGCCACTCTTCTTGTGACTGTTACGACTATGCTCAGATTTACTTAGGTTGGTATTATAGGTCGGTGGACCCTCAGGGGGTGAATTTAAGTCAGGGATAAACACATGTGGACATTTACAATCTCACATACACACTTCTATTACCCTCTTGGCCCTCAGGAAGGGATTAGGCGCTAACCTGTCTATCACCCTGCTGATATAATAACCTGGACCACTGCCAACCCCCCATAATTCACTCATTAATTCCCCACTGACCCCCACATATAAACCCTACCTAACCTGCAACAAAGTCAAGTGTTTATCACCTCTCTTCAGCTCTATTTCTTGCAATAAACTCTAGCTTGTGCTCTGTTGAAAATCAGAGCTCATTATCATCAACTTCCAGGAAAAGCGGCGTCTTTTTTTTTTTTGACAGAACTGAGTCAGTCGTTACTTGGAAAAAACATAAAAGTGTATCAACAGATCATCACAGTTTATTCAGTCTTAGTTTCTGTAATTTAAATGCAGTTAAGTGCGAACACTTTGCTTTGTTATTAAACCTTGAAGGAATTAAGAGTATACGGTGTAATTTTGTAAGCTGAATGCAAATTGGACTAGCGGGAAAGTTGTTCGTTAGACAACCACAATGCCTGAAGGAAAAGAGCCAAAGCAGTTTATTGGTAATTAACTGGATTTCTTTTACTAACTTCAGGGTATAGCTACATTAGGCAAAGACAGTGAGCAGATATTTCAACTGTGTCTGCAGCATACCCCTGCTCCGACTGCTAAACAAACTCACAGGAAACTTGTAAACTAGCTGGGAACAGTAAGGAGAGTAATAATGTCTTATGTGAGACTTGGAGTTCAGTTCTATACCATAATCAAGTACTATGTTGCCTTCAGTTGTTATGAAAATGTATATATTACCAACATTTATTTTTTACTACTTGTACGTTTGTATGAATGTAATGCTGTGGTGATGTTTTCATTTATTTTATTGTTTTTTTATGTGAAGCACTTTGTGATTCTATATCTAAAAAAGGTGCTATATAAAAAAACTACTTACTTACAAATTTAATTTTGCATCATAGGCTTGAAAGCCCTAAAATTGGCCTCTGTCTCTTTAAGAACCTTCTACTGTTTCCCACATTCCTACTTCGGCCTGTTTTCAAACAATGCTTTATCATGTTTACAAATTTTTGAATGAGTGTTTTAAGAAGGTAATTTCCTTACCATCCAAAGATACATTTTGTTGATGAAAAGAACCGGACTGAGAAGCGGTTCGTATTACAATCTCAGCAGAAGTGTGGGAAAGTGCAGAAATTTACCATCATTTTGCAAGATATACGGATGTATGAAGCAATCTCACAGATTTTTTCAAGTTTTACGGATTTTTTTCAAAACGTCAGAGCCTGTAGGATGTTAAAAAAACAACAATAAATGACATCAAATAACCATCTGTCATCTCCGCGGCCAACAGCCATCACTCCACGGGTGCGAGAAGTACGAATTTTTACAGGTCCGGATTGGTTGACATGTATGGGGGTGACCTGTGGGGCAGGAGCTCGGCTACACTCTGAGCTCCAGGGAGGAGCTACGTACAAATAGGCGGAGCTTTGTACCAGAAAGCGTTTAGGCAGCTCCAATTAGCTACCACGGGAGGCTCAAGGATTTCTCAAACATGCATGAATGAGTCAAAACAACGCTCTGGGTTTGTTTAAGAAGAGGAAATCAGACTGTAACATGACAAACCCTTTGAATAAACTGAACTGAGTGAGGCTGTGTTTCAGTAAATCAAACCCTTTATAATGAAATATGATGATTGCAATTTAAACTGTATGTAATGTGATGATACAACCAGCTCTGTTGGGATAAATAAAGAGATGAAACATTACAGCACCTCCACTTGTATCTTGCATTTCCATGTGCACCAGATCAGGGTCCACATCCACACTGGATACAGACCTGAAACACAAATACAAAATCACATTATTAAGGGGAAATTTATGACCATTCTCTTGAAAATCAGACCTAAAATTGTCTAACTTGGATGTGAATCATGGTTACACAACCAAGCTCCTCATAGTGTTTACAAAAGCTTGGAATTTCACAACCTCCAGTTTATAAATCAAGAAAGCTCCACAGATTGGAAGCCAAACTTCTTCAACCACAGAATAGAAGTCCATCTATTTTTATAATATTATTATTATACCTAATTTCCCTCTGGGATAAATAAAGTATTTTTGAATTGAATTGAATTGAATTGAATTATTTACCTCAAGCAAATGGTAATGAAAAACAAAAAAATGCTAAAATACATCATAAGCTTTCATGACTGAAAACCTTTGTAAAAGACTTGAGTTCACGTTTAACTCTAACTTGACCCCAAAAAAGAACTTGGCACAGCCTGTTTGAAAAGTTACTAGAATGGTACTAGAATGATAAATAATAAAGTATAACTCTAAGAGAGAAACCTAAATCTGAAAAGTAAGCTAGAAAATCAAAACATGAGTGAATTTTGTTTGGGTCCTCTTTATGTGCTGCAGTGATTATGCAAAACTCATCAAGAAAAGTGCACTTAAGAGTTGAACGCTGCATGCTTTAAAATACCCCAATTTTTTGATGCTTTCACTCCCTTTCAGAAGTCCACCGATACTGTAAACCACTGTGCATGTTATGTGTGCCCTTCAGTGAGCTGTAAAAGAAGCAGTTCATGGGATTAGAGCTCTGTAGGGCTGTCTGAATTTTCATTAGCCCAGTAAAGATGGAGTGGACATTTAAAACATTGTTACCTTCCCTATAAAAAGATTTTATGAGCAATTAGGAAGCCATAGATGCGTAGCTGAAAGGGAAAAAAATGAGAGATCTCAGGCCTATATATCATGAAAGAACATCATAGATGATAGAAAAACCCTCAATTTGAAAGAAAAAAGGGTAATTAATTCAGAAAGAGAAATAATTTGAACATAATTTAGGTCTTTACACATAAAGCTACTGAATATTATTTTATTAAAATAAATTTATTTGCATTCTCAAGCTCTTATTGTCGTTTTGTGATATCAAAACCAGTTGAGATTCCCCTCGTTCTTTTCATTATCTGCTTTTTAATCCTCAGTTATTTTGTCTTCTCACAGAGGATTGGTTGCTAAACAACAACCTATATAGTCACTACAGTAAAGTCAGAAAAAAACACACAAAAAGATGCTCTGATTTTGATAAAAGCACAACATTCATGTTGACTGTTGTACTGGACAACAAGACTGCACGCTGACATTAAATGAACTCCAGAGAAAAATTTCCTTGTATTTTAGTGCAACTGATCGTCAGATTTAAGGGTTTGGTAAATGATTTAAATACATCCCTGCCAGATTAATCGTGTCAGCTGTTGTTATAAAGGTGACTGATTCTAATTAAGAGAATAAAGTAGGAAGAATAAGATTCATTTGAGTTTTTTTTCTTTGCAGTGTGAAACAACCAGAAACACACAACAGCTGTACACTGTTTTTTCTCCCCTTCGTCCAAATGAGCATACACTAATGATGCTTTTGACCAGTGATTTAATTTTTTGTTTGACGTTCGCGACTACGTATGAGTGAAATCTTTTGTAATTCTTTTGTAAAGCCATCCATTAAGGAAGACAGTGAGGACAGGGCTGGAAAATGCAAATGAGATTAACGTGTCATGATTATTAATGTTATCAAGACCACAGTGTCTCAGTAAAAGCTACAATAAGTCTAAACATCAGTTTTATGAAACATCTGTACTGAATATGGAGGAGTGAAATGTTTGGTCTTACTACTGACATTTAAAAATCATGGAAGGCTGGATGGATGGATGGATGGATGGATGGATGGATGGATGGATAAATGGATGAATGGTTGGATGGATGGATGGATGGATGGATGGATGGATGGCTGGCTGGATGGATAAATGGACGGACGGATGAATGGATGGATGGATGGATGGATGGCTGGATGAATAGATGGATGGATGAATGGATGGACGGATGGATGGATGGACGGATGAATGGATGGACAGATGAATGGATGAACGGACGGACGGATGGATGAATGGATGGATGGATGGATGGATGGACGGATGAATGGATGGACAGATGAATGGATGGACGGATGGATGGATGAATGGATGGACGGATGAATGGATGGATAGATGGATGGATGGATGAATGGATGGCTGGATAGATAAATGGATGGACAGATGAATGGATGGATGGATGGAAGGCTGGATGGATGGATGGATGGATGGATGGATGGCTGGCTGGCTGGCTGGCTGGATGGATGGATGGATGGATGGATGGATGGATGGATGGATGGATGGATGGATGGAT
>JAUBOC010000170.1:16509356-16521309 GCA_032275365.1 Anablepsoides cearensis | reverse complement strand
CTTCCTTTGTGTTTCAACTCTAATGCTTACTTGAACGGCTGCAGCTGTAATAATTGCAATTTCCCCCCAGGGATCATTAAAGTATTCTGATTCTGATACTCCACTGCTTTGCCTGTTGTCCATGAAAAAGTGAAGGAGGAGCGATTGTCTCTTTGGTTAAGGAGGAAAATATTTTAATTTTACAAAGACTGAGACATGACTCAGTTCCTATCGTTTGTTCCTATTGCAGTTAGAAATATTTGGATCATCCATAAATGTTTAATCTCAAATGAGGATAAGATATTTTTTTGTGTTTTTCAGCTCAACATACGGTTGTACTTGTGATTGCATTATACAGACACAAATACTAGTAGTGTCCCAATATAGATACTGGTTTTGATAAATCAGGGCTTTCAGTATTGGGCTGATACCCATGTTTTTTTTACAAGTAATTGTACAAAATGCCCCAATACTCAAAACCGATATCAATACCAGTATGGATACTGAAATACTGGTATGGATACTTCATTGAATATGTTACAGTTTACATTTAATGTCAAAGGTTTGTCAGTACCATGTTTAAGAAATAGCTGAAAGAAAATCTTATTTGTAATTCAATATCATGTTGTATATTTGATTTGATCCAATCAGAGGGACTGTAGGCCTATTAAGGAAAACCTTTGCAAAGAAAGAAAGAAATGGGTTTAGGTTCTAAGTCTGTGAGTACTCAGTATCTGCGAGTATCCAAACAGAAGGGCTCCTACTCAATTTAAGAGAAAATCGTATTTGTTGATTGTACTTTTAGGGCTACACTCTTTAAGATTCTTCAAATCAAGTGTAAGCAGCTTGGTTCAGAACACCTTTGGGCCTTTTCACCCAATTAACAACCAATTTTCTTTCTTCAATAACGACAATATTTTCTGTTTTTGTTTTTGTCAATTAGCCACTAATACTGAAAGAACTTCCCGACAACAAGAGTTTCTGGTTCTCAAACCAAGGTACAACTGTTCTGAACAAAACCCTTTAAAATGCGAAGCGTCTCTGTCTGCACATCCTCAGGTTTATTCCAGATAAATAGGCAGCATTAGCCGGCGTCCCGTGGTGAACATTAGTATTCTCAGCTGGCAGGAAGCGAGCGGGACCCATCATGTGAGAAATCCCTCAGCACCCCTCTCGTCCCAGGGGGGCGCCCGGTTACTGAATAAACATTACAACAGTCTCAATGGGGATTAGCTTAATGTGCAGCGGTGCAGCACTCCTGATGTGTCTCTTTAATTGTCCCTTAAATTAAACACACGCCGGCTTATCCTTAAATCTCATAAATCTAATAATCCTTTCTCACCTCTCCGGTGAGTTTTATCAATCAGTGATAAAAAAAAACAACTAAATCTCTTGTGAATGTATTTCAAAAAGCGCCCCTCTTCCAGTCCTCACACCTCGGAACTTGAGCTCCTTTTTGAGACAAAGTATAACTGATCACTAGGTTACACAAGTGCCATTTTTCATCAGCGGAGGTAATTTATTAGCCAATTAGAAGTGATGAAAGCACACCGCTCTGGAGTCAATGATTACTGCCCTCGTGCAACGATGAGATGTATCATTTCTGCTAAGCAGCTGAAAGCAAACGTTTCCTCACGTGTGGGACGGGCCAAATGCTGGAGGCCGGTGGAAACAAATTAAATAGACAACAAGAAAGTGATTAATTCCCTTCTTTTTAGATGTTATAATTATTCATTCTCCATAACCCAAGATTCTTCTTGTTAGTGGGCTCTTCGGTAAAACACAAAATTGAAGGGACAGACGACTAAGAGGCAGAATCCATCTGGGGGGTTTACAGTTTCAAAGGCTTTGAGTTTTCAATCCAAACATTCTGAAATTGTTACAAATGATAAACTCTCCAAATCAACCCAATTCTGGCTGCCAGAGTTAATCAACCTCAACAAAAACAAAAAATGGCTGAAAAGTCCCAACCATCTTTTTAACAGATAATAAACTCAGAGCGCTAACAGATTGTACAAGATCTTTCTCGTAAACTTCGGCATGTAAGGCAGCAGTCAATATGAGACGCTTTAAGAATTGTTAGTTTTATTTTATTTAGCATTGACCATAAATAAGTATCTTACCATGTTAGTATCACACAATAGCAAAACAAGCCCTTCACGCAAATGTAACTTATCCAAAATTTGAGCTCTAAAATTCAGATTCTTCTTCCTTCTTTGTATTTTAAATACATTAATGTAAAAAAATAAGTGACTACTTCAATATGAAAATATAAATCTAAATATTTATGATGTCACAACTGAAAAACAGTTTTCAAATCCAAATTTGGCTACATCTGTACCACACTCCACAGTTGAGTTTACAGTTTATATTCCATATTGCTCTCATCAGCTCAAAACACACAAATAATATTTTCTTACCTGAGGAGTGTTGAATATGGCCGGTCACAGGAGAGACATGGAAAAAAGAAGAAGAAAACTCATTTATGTCAAACTAGTAAAAAAAACGAGCGAATGAGTTAAACCCATGGCTGTCGAACCCTCCTGTTGAGTTGAAAACAGCATTCATCACCTCAGCACGACTGAAGAACATTTAATAGGCAGATCCACACCTACTGAAGGTCCCAGCTGAGCCCAGTGAGGCTTCACGCTGCCTCAGTCACTAATGGCTCCATTTGTGAAAGGGTGATGAAGCAAAATTACAGTCCATCAAGCATTCCCTGTTATAGTGTTTGTCCCTTACAGGCTGCCATGCCTGACTGAGGCCGGGCTTTTACTATGTATTTAATCTAATAGTACAATATGTGTTTTCAAAGCAACCTGCTCATGACCTGGTATTTGATCTGACTTCTGTGATCTTTCATATTCACAAAGACTGGAGACGTCCATGACTGAGAGGTGAGTCACAGCTGTGCATTACTTTAAGTCCAGTTTAATGATGTGAATGTGTAATGTACAAAATGTGACTAAAGATGTATGATAAATGATGATATATTGCCAAAAGTAATGGGTCACCTGCCTTGACTTAAGTAACATCCCATTCCTAATCTATAGGGTTCAATATGACGTTTGTCCATCCTTTGCAGATAGAACAGCTTCAACTCTTCTGAAGGCTGTCCACAAGCTTTAGGAGTGTTTATGGGGATTTTTGACCATTCCTACAGAGGCACATTTGTAAGGTCACTGATGTTGAACAGAAGGCCTGAATCTCAGTCTTCACTCTAATTCATCCCAAAAGTGTACTATTGGGTTGAGGTGCAGGCCGGTCAAGTTCATCCATACCAGACTCTGCCATCCATGTCTTTATGGACCTTGCTTTGTGCACTGGTGCACAGTCATTTGGATGGGTGAGCAAATAGTTTTGGCAAAATAGTGTATACGATAAATACTTCTCGTTTCTCCTTGAAGACAAGTTATCTCAAATGATATTCTGCTGCTTTTCTAGTAGAAGACCAATGGTGGTGTTTTTCAATGCCTCTAAATGCATGCATTTGTCTCAAAATGTTCCATGAACCACTTGATGGACTTTATTCAAATGCTCAGTCTACTCAGTGGACGTATATCTACAAACAATTACTTTTTAAGTCAACCTGTTTCAAGATGGCAACTACAGCCAATTGATATTGGAAAACACAGAAAAGCTAAAACAGTTTAACAGATACTGAGCTAAAATTTGATGTGGTAGCTTAGCATCATCCAAAATGTAGACTCTTTCGGCATTGACAGTTGGAGTCAACTGTCCGCTGGCATAATTGCTCATGACCCATCCATCCATTATCTTTTGCCTGCTTTTTCCTTTCAGAGTCACAGGGGTCACTGCAGTCCATATCCAGCAGTCACTGTGTGAGGTGCTGGGTACACCCTGGATCGGTTGCAAGATCATCACAGGGACATATAGAGACAAATGAGACAAACAACCATTTACTCTCATCCTCACCTATAAGGACAGTTTAAAGTTACCAATTAGGTGTCTGTGGGAGGAAAACGGAGTGCCTGGAGAAAACTCATGTATGTATGGAGAGATTAGGCAAAGTCTACTCAAAAAGCTGGATTTTGATCCGGCAACCTTCTTGTCCCTCAGAACCAATGCACAGAATTAAATTAAACTTTCTTTTTAGGTACATCTACATCTAGTTAACTCCAAGACTTGATTCAAATTTGATTCACTCAAGATGACTATCACAACTTATCTACCCAATCAGTCAGTTTTAAGGTTATTGAAGTACATTTTGACATGATAGCAGCTGAGATTCTTTCCCACACATGCATTGCACTTTTTTATCCTTTTGACCGCTTCTTTTCTCAATGTGTCACCACAGTGAGTGAACTTGCTTAAGGGTAAATGAGGGTGGTGGCAGGTGTCAGTGCATCATCTTGACCAAAAATATTTTGTTTTAACAGTCAGGGGATTTAAACTGGTAACTTCTCAATCACAGGCTCACATATTTAATGTCCACATCATCACATGAACATTATCACACATCAGTTTTGTTTAAAATGTGGATATTAGTTATTGGAGTAATTCTCAGTGTTTCCCCTACCCTTGTACAATAGGGGCAGCGTGCCCCCCTAACAGAACCAACCACCTAACAGAACCAACCACCTCATCAACAACAACCACCACCACCCCATCTGCAAACATGAGGTGTCATAACAATTACGGGAGTATATCTTGACCATTTGTAAATGTTCTACCACAGTAAACTTCAATATTTTCTTGTCTGTCTGAGGGGGAAAAACTTTTTTTATTTCTTGTTAACTGCAGAGATGAAAAGAAGATGTGGACATTCACTCTTAAGTCTATCTTGCTAATTTACCAATCTGCTTCTCCTCTGGGAGCACATCCAGCCCATTATCACTCCCAATCGTCAACATATTGACGCTTGGTCAGGTACCCCCGTCGCGTCCGCAGTTCTTAACGAGATAAGGCGGAGCAGAAGGAGCACGTTTTGTTTTTTCTTTTAAAGAGTAGGAAATACGCAAAACTAACTGTCCCAGACCCTAAATTTAACTTCTATTAGCATATACAGCCTATCCCTGACCTCAGACCCTAAAGTTAACCATTAACCCTGATCCCTCATATTAACCATTTTTGAAATTGTAGAGACTGCGTGAGATCTAACAGTCCCAGACCCTAAATTTAACTTTTATTAGACTTATACAGCCTATCCCTGACCTCAGTACCTAAAATTAACCATTATTCCTGATCCCTCACATTAACCACAGACCAACCAGCCCAAAGACCCCTAAGAGGTGAAACCCGGACATGCCATGGGAGGCAATAACTGACGCGAAGGGGTTACCCGACGCAGACTTGACCAAGCATCAATGTGTTGACGAGTCGGGAGTGAGAACGTGTTGGCACAGCAGATCATTTCAGCAGAAAGCAGAAGCTCACGTGTATGGCAGGCCATTTTTACATTCATTCTGTTTCACCACACCTACATTCCAGGTATCTGAAATTGGTTTATGACTAGACGTATCAGTTATTTTAGCTATTTAAATGAGATATATATAAGATTCAACTAACACAAATTAAATTGCAGACTTTTTCATTTTTCGCCATTTTGATTTAAAAAGAGCTGCACACTCATATTTTTGTGTTTATTCTTACAGGAAAGGTGGTTGGCCTTTAATTCATGTCATCCGCTTCATGGTGAAAAGGGTGAGGGGATAAACTGCTAAGAATGCGTTTGTCAAAGAAAAGAGGGAAGAAGACAAACACTGTATTATTTGATAAAATAAAAACGAAAGAGGATAGAATTTCTAGCCTCATTTATCTTGACTAAATGAGAAATATTATTGCTTCTCAGACAAGCGAAAACCCACCGACAATTCCTCATAATGTATAATGAAGCGGAAATTCCCAAACTAACTTTTAAATCAAATCGACTAATGGCCACTTTCCAGAGAGAAAATAGAAAAATTTAATCTATTACAATAAACACAGCTCTCGTTGCGAATTGAAATGAAATGTTACATAAATTAGGCTGACTTTTTCTAAGACGCTGATGGAATACGGTGCACAGATGAGGGAGCACACTGAGCAGACAAAACCCTCATCCCCAGTGTATGTCAGATCCTACTTTAATTCCACTTCCTTAAAAAGTCTTTGAAGTTGCAGAAGGGGGGACTGGTGTCATAGAAAACTAAAACCGAAGTGGCTTCAAAGCTCAGAATAGTTTTGCTGTCAGATTGATATTCTTCATATATATGGATGAAGAATGAAATGCAGGGGGAGATCTTTGCATCTGTCATCATGGCTGTCATTTTACTTTAAAGCAGAATATTTATGCATGTTGTCTTTACACTGCCTTAATGCAACATCTCCATCCCAAAAGTAGACCTCATTCCTTTCATATACTGGATAATGTCATTACATGTCCCCATGAAGCTTGTCATTCTGAGGGTCGAGGATACTTTTCTTCAGGTTTAAAGGAATTTCTATGTTGTGACAGGTCAATATAACCAGATTTCTTTAGTGATTTTGCTTATTTGTTATGAGATTGTCATTTGTAGAACTTAAGTCCACCCAAACATTTTCTTCCTTTTAATTGTTGAGGCAACATGTCCCGAAAGGAAACCCAGACATCCCTCTCCCCGACGATGATCTCCAGCTCTTGCAGGTGGTTGCAGGGCATCCCCAGGCCAGAGAGGATACATAATCCTTTCAATAAACTCTGGGTTTGCCTTAGGTCTCCTCCCAACGGGACTTGACTGGGAACACTCCAGAGGGAGGTGTCCAAGAGGCATCCTAATCAAATGTCTGAATTGTGTCGGATGATTTATTTTGATGCAGAGGACAAGAGTTCCTGCCGGATGACAGAGTTTATCTCCATGATAACTCTAAGGCTGAGCTTAGAGACCTTAAGAATGAAGCTCATTTCAACCACTTAGATCCATCCATGTATTATCTTTTAACCATTGTTTTTGAACTGTGGTAGGAAATCTGATTATCTGGAGAAAACCCACACATGCACAGAGAGAACAAACACACTTGATCCGGCAACCTTCAAACTGGGAGGCAACAGCTCTACTAACTGAGCCTCTTGTATCCAGGATCTTGTCATTCTGGTCCTGATCCATATCTAAAGACAATTGGTAAGGGATGGAATGTAGATGAAGCAGTAAACAAAGACCATTGTAGTTTGACTTAGCTTCTGTTTTACCCCAACAAACCAGAATGATGCCATTTTTACTGCAGACAAAGCCCTGATCTGTTGGCCCATCTCCTGCGCCATCTTTCCATCGTTCATGAATTAAAGGAACCTGAACTCTTCTGCTCAAGTCAAAGACTCAACATAAATCTAAAGATAGATGTCCACCTTTTTTCTGGTGTAAACTAACTTTAAAGAAGCTGACTCTCACTGTGTTATAATCTGAACCACCTCAGAGAACTTTAGGTCACCTCTAAAAATCTTGAAAGTTACATCTCAGACTTTAAATACCATGTTCAGGTTCAATGTTCACTACAGTAAAATGAACCCTCTTTTGATAGCAAGTTGTGTTTTTAAGTTGTACTTCAATAAATTACACAACTTTTAAAGCAGTTTTCTTTGAAAAAAGACAAGAGAAGCACAGACATTTAGTTTAGTTAATTATTAAGGGGTACATTTGGCAACACACCTAGCATTGTGTTGGAGAATTATTAATCTGAGTTTGGTTTAGCTCCAGTGGAACCTGACACCTTGATGTTGAGATTCTGATTCAATCAAACTCCATTGAACATGTTCTTGGGTGAAATTTGAGGACCAACAGTGAAAGCTTGGCTGCATTTCAATGATGGAACGTAGCAATGATCCCAAAAACTGGTCTTAGAAAGACAAAATTATCCAGGTGCATAAAAATGAATGACTCAAAGTGTCACCTTAACCTTACCGAAATGCCTTGAAACTTGAATAAACTGAAGCAACATTGAAACAAAAAGTAGACCAAAATATCTCCACAACAATATCGAGAAACTGATTGGTTTTGTGGGCTGAAGAATCATAACTTTTACAGTACATATGTAATTTTGTTGAGTTAAATATAATACAACAAATTCTACTAAACCTTTATGTGTTATTGATCATTTGAGACTGAATTTACCCAAGTTTCAATTCTTATTCATGTACAAGATAGCAAAAAATAAGGGCCTATTTACTTTTTGCTTTGGCTGTAAGTCTACAGAACAAAATCTGTTTGGAGTGCTTTCACAACATAAGTTTGAAGCAACTTTTCTATGTCGAGGTCACCAGAAAAAAAATGACATTCACCCCAATTTCACTTCAGAGATGCAGTTTGACAGAAAATTATTCATGCTTGAATTGGATGGGAAAGGTGGTAATGCTGACATTAAATAAAAACTTGCTGGAGAATGCAATGACCTTCAAAACCCCATCACTTCATCCAGAGTTTAGAGAGAAAACACTGCCTCGCTCTTGATTTGGTTGTTGTTGATGGTTCTGGTTGAATGCACCAAGTCGTCTTATGCCCACTCGGGTTCACCCGGACAAAGTTCAGCTGAAGTTCACCATCGGCGGCTAACACCTTCCTCCGTCCACCTTCCATCATTCCCACTCGTGCTCCATTTCCCCTCATCACATAATCTCTCTCAAACAGCCTTGTCAGTTTTTAAAAATTCATCAAAACACAGCCACCACTTGCCCTTAAAAGTCCAGTCAGGAAAAGGAGTTGTGCTCTCTCTACATGTTCTGTATGCCACAAAGAAAAAAAAAACATCAGTTTTTTATAATAGATTTTCTGGCAGCTCAAAATGCCAAATGCAAAAGTCAAATTTGCTCAAATAATTGAATCAAAATGCCACAAATTGTCTTCGTTGGATGCAAAAAAAAAAAGACAATTATTCATCTCAGTCTATTTTATTTTGCACCTTCAACTTACAAAACTTTCTTGACACCACTTGGTATCACCATCTTTACAAAGAAAAACCCACTTATTCTGAACCGGAGGACACAAGGAACATGGAGCATGGACTCATCCTCCAAGTAAAAGTACTTTCTAGTAAAACAGTTTGTGACAGCTGTGTTTATGTTGAATACATTTATGTTGAATACATCTATGATTGTTACTTTTATGGCTGTTGACTCCAACTGAATTGATGAAAACTTAAGGAGGGAGGGGTGTATTTTTCAGACATCTTGGATATTTCATGTGGCCCTGATGCTCACTAGGGCAAAGCCTTCTGTGCACTATGTGTATACCCTGTGAATACTGGATTTGTGATGGAATCCATCATCCATGGTGAGTAGTCTTCGTGTTTTAACATCAGTAGTCTGAATTTCCTTGTTTGACCAGGTTATTATTCCAGAAATGTATCCAATTACCAGCAAGGAATAGCTGTTGATTGGCCGGTCCTTGCTTTTGCCACTGAACTGACTTTGCCTTACTCAATGCAGGTATTTGGCTGTTGCTGCTTTCCCTCTTTGTGGTTGTCATTTGCCTATGGTATTCCAAGCTACTTATAGCTAGGATTGGGCAATATTGGCAAAAAAAATTAGTCACGATTAATTGTGGTATTTAGCCAATATTGATTAAAATGACGATTAATCCCCTGGAGTTCCTGGATGCCTTCATATTCTAGTCACGTGACCAATTTAAATCACTCTAGTGGGAAAGATTTCTTCTCTATGAAAAGCTGTTCCAAATTGTGTCAAAAGTACAGACTTTAGGTTATACATCGGTTTTTAAATTGTGTTGATAGACCAAGAAAGACCGGAGTTATGATTACGGCTGCACAATAGATCGAAAATTTATCGTCATCGCGATAAATCGCATCGCAATTTGCATATCGCAACAACTGCATAAACTGCAATAAATGGTTGACTCAAAAGTTTGCATTTATGCGTTTTGTCGTTCAGATGGAAGCTTGAAGTATTTCATCAATCTAATGGAGCCCTTCATGTATTTGGTTAATTGGATAGGTCTCTTCATACTTAAAAAAGAGCAGAAAGCTATAAACACTACATTTAAATTTGTTCATTTATCGCAAGTAATGTCGTCATCGCAATATTAAGCAGTGTTATCGCACATCGCAAGTATTCCTAATATCGTGCAGCCCTATTATGATAAAGAAATTACATTTGTTTGTTATATCTGAAGCTGAGAGAAGCATTGAGAGGACTGATTGGGGAAATCTCCAGTCAGTCTGCCTGGTGGCATTAATCATATTAATTGTCAAGTGCCAAAAAACAATGAAAGTTTTTCTGATGATGAATTTTACATAACATGATTTTGCCCAACACTACTTATAGGTCTCCTCAAATCAAGATATCTGCTATTCTCCCTAACGGGACTGTAGTTATCTCTGTGTTGAATACCTTCTATCTCTTTGTTACCATCCATCCACATTTCTTCAGCAGGAGGAAGTGAGAAATCATGGATTTATTTCCTGCATCAATATTTCAGTTATATACAAAAAAATTTGAAATTTATTGTGGTAGACTTATTCAAAACGTGCCACAGAAAAACGAGCTCGACCCGACCATCAAGCCATCAATTTTGTCCTGACTCGGCACAAATTTAGGGTGGGGCTACAAATCTAAACTCTAAAACATACACGCCAATGTTAAGCTACTTTTTGCTTGGAAACTATAAATATAGATCATTATGAAGCTGTATTTTCCAATGTGATAAGGAGCATCCACCAGTTTTAGAACACCTTTTTGTAGTATGGTGTAGATGTGTAGGTAGGGGGGCTCGGTGGGGCTGGAGCTTAGCTGGTGACAAAGCTTCAAGGAGGAGCTTTGGGTAAATTGGCAGCGCATTGTATGAGCAAGCGTTTTTGCACCCCCGAATGGCTGCCACAAGAGGTTCAAGAATTACTAAAACATGCATGAATGCATCACAGCAACACTCTGGTATGTGTTTGTTAAGAGAGTCACATCATAATATGATTCAAAGCTCAAAACGGCAGGTTTTGCATAATAAATCACAACCCCTTAAAATATGAGGCAACATCGACTTTAACAGTTCTCGCGTGTTTCTCCACAATTCTCCTCTTTTTTCAAAGCATTTATTTGGAAAACCTGTGAAGAAAAATCAACAGATTTCTCCTGATGACCTCCTGTAGGCTCCTCCTTCAAACACCAGACAAGTTTAGACTGCTGGGTCAGTAAAAATACGTAAAGCCAAAAGTCCAAAGGCATTTTTTCCCCCTCTAACTGTGTCTTCAGCCTTTAAGTATGCCCCCCTCCTCTGCTCGTGAACTTAACGGGTTCGGCTATAAAAAGGGTGAGTGGTTTTAAGCATCAAATAAATATTTAAAGGGTAGACACTACCTCAGTCTGAAGCTGCTCAGACAGTATGCATGACTTGATTGGGGAATGATTTAGCGGAGTGAGACTCTCTCCACTTGTAGGAAGTCATACTTTGTTCTCCAAGGTCCTGATGGTTGTTTTAATTAAACCAACCCAGCAAAACCATTTCATGTTTTCTAAGAGCAGCATAAAAAACAGATCATCCATCTCTAAAACATGACTATAATCTTGAATAAATGATGTATTTATTGTATTTTTTCCTTTGCAACATGTCTCACTGAATGTCATAATAAATAGAAAAAGCAGCAGTTTAAACGGTCCTTAAAAGGTGCCAGAATCAGCCATTTTTTTCCATAATGAGTGTAAAATGCATGGCTGCATGCACAATTTGTTAGTGGTATTTCCTCACAACTTAAAACTCGCAGGTTTGAGTACTAGGTGGGTGGAGGTTGCAGGTTTTCTCTGTGCATGTTTCACCAGCCGGTTCGGATGTTATCAGTCCATTACATTGACGTTATTAACAGTTATCAGTCCCATAGAATGGCTTCAGACTGTCCCGACTGTGCCGTCTATCAGGTTCTCAGTCCCATAGAATGGTTTCAGACTGCCAGACAGTGCCCCCTAGTGGGTTACCAGTGCAATATACTTCCGGTCTACTCTATCGTAGCCCATGTCATTTTCTCTAAAATTAACCTTAGTGACTTTATGCCTCATATT
>JAUBOC010000170.1:16323683-16333871 GCA_032275365.1 Anablepsoides cearensis | reverse complement strand
TATATATATTAGTGCATCCTAATTTTTTCAACATTTAAAGGCGCTGCACTTGGTCCATCTTCTACTACTTTACCAATAACAACAGTACAACCAGTTACTCTAATAGTTGTTGTTGCACACAACATGCTCATTCACGTTTGCTACCTGGGTACTGCAATAAAAGTCTACACATTATTATTTTCTCATTCATAAAACACTAAAATAGGGGACACTTCCAGGGACAGCTATAGCTGGGGACAGGTCTTCCAAAGCAGGGACTCTCCCTAGGACCTCTGGTCACCTGAAGGAAAAGGTCCTCATGGTGGGAAGGTGTCAAACTTCTACTGAGAACATTCAGTTCGAGTGGACAAACATTTTGGTTTAAACAATTTATTAACAGACTATTAAAGCCATCAAAATCATCCCTACATTGTTTTAAACAGGGTAGCTGTGTTACAAACACTAGAAGACTAGATTCATTTTTGCCGCACACAGATCATGTTGTATACATAATTTTATGAATATGTCTTTTGCCTCTAAATCGCAAAAATAAAATCCCACTACTCTAAAGCACTAAACTCCCAACACTCTCCATATTTACTGGGATTTCCAGCTTTGTTGTGGCTCGAGGCTAAAAGCTCCAGTTTGGTTTCAGCGTGACATTCCAGTACAAGTCGAGGAGGTTTCTCTCTGCAGGGCAGCGATATGGTCTCACTCTGCTTCCCTCCTCTGAAACCACAGCGTAATGTGGGAGAATGCCAAACCAGTCCGGGGCTTCTGCATCTGAGAGCAACTGTTTGATTCGGATTAGCTGAGGCCTGCTTGCAATTACCTATCGTTGGCCTGATGTGCAAAGAAGGAAATGGTTGCGTTGGCTCATACCCGGCAGCTCAATGTCTGGGTCTATGCTTTGGCGTCAACGAGGCTGTGGTTTGTCAAAAACCTTAGCTGATTTCTCTTTCTGTCCTTGCTTTTTTGTCTCCCTAGCCTTTCACCATCCTGACTGTTTTTTTTTTATTTGTGAGGAAACACAAATGGATATAGATATATGAACCTTCAGCAGGCAATGAAGTAAAAAAGAAAAATATGATGCGCAAAGAAGCAAAAAGATTAAAAACAGATTACAAATTAAACCATCTTAAAGGGAGAAAATATTACAAACATATAGTGCCTCTGAAAGTTCTTGGCTCCATCAGCCTAACCTGGACAGGGAGTGAAAAAACAGAGGGAGGAGAAGAAAAGTGGGAGAGAACAGTTCATTAATGGGACTATCCCCGCCCCCCCCCCCCCCGCCTCTGTATGTCCCCGGGTGGAGGTCCTCCTGCCTCTAATCCGCTAATCTGACACTTCCAGAGGCCAGACACGCACACATTAGACATTCATATTGATGTGTGTGCTTGAGTGAGCTCACACACACACACACACACACACACACACACACACACACACACACACAAGACACACACATGAGAGACAGAATGCCAACATTAATCAAACAGACTGAAGGCGCACACATAATTACACATAAAAACAAACACACACACACACAAAAACATCAAATTAGCATCTTTGCAGACGCGAAATGCAAATGACCGTTTCAGCACTCGGATATGTGTGTTTTCGTTAGCACACACACATAGCCGTACCTACAAAACGTGGGTTAAACGAGACGAGCTGGTCTGGAGTGTGTAATTTGCAACAAACGGCTCCCACTCAAATTACAGGTGCCCGCAGTATTGAATGTGAGTCTAAGTGGGCCCATTAGAGCCAAATTGGACTAATTCAATCCACAGATCTAATTCAGTAATGAGATTGCGGGGTTGTTGGAAGCAGTTGTGGAATTCAGCGAGGCTCATTTGGAGCCAAGTTCAGGTTGAACCGGATGGTGAAATGTGAAGGTGTGATGTGCTGATGGTGCTGGGGTTAATGTGAACAGAGGGGGGTCTTTGTGACCAAGGTGTGGTAACTCTGCTAGTGAGTTCAATCTGATTGGTAGATTTTAATTAACATACTCTATTTATGCGGGTATAATGCAAAATATTTAACCCCAAAAATAACCCATACAGCTGGGGAGTTGCATTATGAAAAGGGATTAAAATTTGACATATATATAGTCTGACAAATATATATAAATGTGTATAAGTGAAGTGTTATGTTTTTTGGCTACCGTTTTCATTTAAGGCTGATGATTCCATTCTCACGTTCACTTACAAACATTGCATGCTTCTTCCGTATGTCATTTTGCTGAAAATAATCAGATACCAGGCTTTACCAGTGTCACGCAGTAAGGATCTCTAAAATAATCTTGTGCGTAGTCTTGTCATAGATTTCTGATGGCACCCTCTGTTGGACTGTTTTTCTATGATGCTGCTACAAAGCTAAATAAAATTAAAAAGTCTGATATCACAATCAATATGTGATGGTTTTATTGATATGAATACAGAGCACAAATTCTTAAAGGAAAATCCTCTGAAACACTCACGTCTTAGACGTCTTAGATTCCTGACCAGCTCTGACATCAAAATCCAAAAGTGGACATCATGCATTGCACACATGATTTGCTCTTCGGTTGTATTGTAGTTTATCATCATCGCACACATGGACAGTTCAACTTCTATTAGCTGCTGAAAGGGTTTGAGTGCTGTGAAATCCAATGTTATCCGCTCCTGTTGCTAATGCTGATTACCCTGATCACTTGAAAAATGAACACGTTGTAGTGATTTTATTTTATGGAACATGGTTTCATTAAATTTGCAGATTTGAGGTTCGAGTTACACAGAAAAAATAAATTTTGATGAAGTTTTTTTGTTTGTATCAAGATGTTGACAAAAAAAGGTGAATTACTATTATAATAAGTCAGATGGTAAAATTGATTGTGTTTTGATAATAAAAATGGAATCTAAAACCAAATCATCTGTGGTGTAAAGATCGTTATTGTTTGTTATCTTACTTCTGACTGGCTTTTTGAAAAGAAAAATCTATTTTTACAACACTAACATACATCTGGAGCTATACACAACCTGTAAATAACTCTAAGAGTTAAGAGAGTGGTTAGGGGAGTTGTCCCGTAACCGGCAGGTTGCCGGATCGAGCCCCTATTCCAGCTGTCTCAGTTGTCCTACTGATGGTTGTCAGAGGGTCTGGCTGCGCCAGTAAATGGCAGCCCTGCCTGTAGCTGTGGCTACAATGTAGCTTACCACCATCCGAGTGTGAATGGGTGAAATGTAAAGCGTTTTGGGGTCCATGTGGGGTTGATAAAGCGCTATATAGGTTGAAGCCATTTACCGTTTTACACCAAACTATAAGGAAAAGTACCGAAGGCTGTACCAGACCATCCAGCAGTATGACCCTAAAGACGAGACGGCAAAATGACAGAGAACAGTAAGCTGATGGTAGCTAATTTTAGCTTGTTTTTGTTGCTCAATAGCTCGCTACTGTTGCTGTTTAGTTAAACTCGTGTGAAAAAAAGTTAGACACTGCAAACGACTCATGTAAAATTATTCATCTGTGTGATGTAATCCCCCTCATCAGTGAACAGACCAATAAGCAACAGTAGTGGAGATTATATCGGGCCAAGCCCAGATCCAGAAGAAATCCGGCTAATACAAACAGGCTGGCATGTGCAAAATGGCCATAAGTCTCTATGTTTGAGTCTTTTATTGTGAAGGAATGAAGAAAAGGACTGGGTCAAGAAAAGGTTTTGTCTTGTTATTTTCTAGTTCTCGCAGTACATTTGTACCTGCAACCCTCAGCTCCAATAATCATTTAGAAATGGGACAAACACACAAAGGTTTAGTAGCAGTGTTTGCTTCTTCAGCCTTAGTTTTATAAACAGTTTTTTCACAAAATTCGAAATTTAACCTCTACATTTTGAAACATCCAAGTAGTGCCTCAAGGTACTTTTTACAGTATAAGAACCTGTAGCTGCATCCCACTGTGTGGCATCTACTTAAGTGTGAGAGTGTGTTTCTTCCCCGTGCAGGCTCTGTGTTTCTCAGTGTAAGCATCCAAGCATGACTTAAAAAGGTCATCATAAACTCGGCTGCAGCTGCCACCGTCAGACTGAGAGAGGCTCCTCCACACTTCCTCCTCACATTAGCACAACAATAAAGGAGCCCACACGCTCATCTCCTCCTCCCGCCGAAAATAATCACTTATTTACGTCCCTCGGCAGGCCCGTCTCCTGACCTTGAACGCGGCGGTACAACAGTGTGCTTAAGTGTGCGTGAACGAGCGGCGCGCAGGAGAGTTTCCGTTGCCCTCTGCGTCTTTGTGTGTCAGCTTGTCTGCGCTGTACCAGCATGTGTGCGACTCCAAACCTGCTCTGCAAAAGCTGCCGTCGCATCTTTAGCGACTGCTCCCCAACCCCCCACCTACACACACACCTACACACACACACAAAAATCACACAAGTAAGGACAAAAAAAAGCCAGTCGAAAGAAGAAGAGGGGGAAAAAAAGTAAAAAGGAAATAAAAAAACAACTTGGCAGAAAAGAGGCAGACTGTTCCAATTGGCTGAGCAGCGGTTGAAGGTTACCCCAACTAACAAACATATCACGCCAGCCGTGGAAGCTCACACACACACACACACACAAGGTATACACGCCCATACCGCCTTTTGTGGCGAGACAATAGAATGTAACCTTCAATCCTGTGGCAGAGAAATACAAGGTGCAACAAACAGAGTGAGTTCCTCACATTGAGCATGTTGTCAAGAGAGGTAAAAACAAATGCAACACAAGTAAAATCAAATAAAACTATAGAATTAATTTTTAAAAGCACAGATATTAATAGGGTTCATTATTTTTCCCAGCTCCAATCCATATATGTGGTTCTGTGTGTCATGTACCTGTTTTTTGTTGTCAGGACCAGTAGTCCTTTTAAGGACCAAAGCCCAGTCCTAAAATGATGGAACATCATTGATTGGTTAATATGAGGTTTAGGATAAGGGTTAGGCAACAGAAATGACTGGAAGTCAATACACAGTCCTTATAAGGATAGAAATACACACTTTGTGTTTGTGTGTGTGTGCATGTATGTGTGTTTGCTGCAGTCGATCTTTTGTTTAAGGCTGTTTTTTACAGCTGATTCCTTCAGTTTTTATTCAAGCAGCAGAAGGATGCGCGATGTAAAGCTCCCTACCCTCACTATGGTAGTATGTTTCCTAAGCAGTACAGTTTTAACACAGAGACTGTTGGGGTTTATCAGAAAATTGGTTCAGTGAATGTCTGATCATATACAAATCCCTCTGTGGAGATCGCTGGAGGCTAATTTAGCCAGACAGAAAAATGTAAAATGAAACAAATAAATATTTTCTGCTTCAGCTTCAACTGTGAGAAAACTCTTAAAGAAAAACTGCTACTTATCAGCGAAAGATAGGACAGTCTTAAAAGAACATACGGTTCTTTCTGCCCACACAGCCAGCTTTAAGAATGATTGAAAATCACAAATTAAACCCAGCAACCATCTTCAGGGCTTTAACGTATCTATGTTTAAAGATCCAAGCCACATTGTTAAAAAAAAACAATAAAATCAGTGTTTTCACACTTTTTCATAGAAACTAAACAGATAAGGATTTAAGACCAGAATAATTTGCTTACACCAACATTTGATTTTTTTTTCCGTTTATTTAATTCCTAAAAACAACAAAAGTCCATTAAAAAACAAAGTAAATTAATTATTGGATGAAAATGGTGCAGAAAGAAGAAAATCTTATTATTATTATCTTATTTCCTTATTAAAAACCAAAATAATTCAAACAAACCACAACTTAAACTTGAACAATCTCCATATTTGAGATAAGAAAACCAAAAACTATTTGGAAACAAGAACAAAACAACATAAAGAATCCTATGACTAAACAAGACATAGCATCAAACTTTCTCAATAAATTTGATTTAGCAATTTTTTTAAACAAATAAATCTTTTTTTTTGATAAAAGTTTTTTATTTTGCCAATAATTCAAATGTGTAAAAAATCTGTTTCATGAGGAAATTGAAAACCTACACAAATGTTTTGAGACATTATGGAAACTCCATTCTGTTTGCAGTTGTCGCCATTGGAAGCCCAATGAGAAACTGGCTTTACCCCCAAAAAATGGAGTTGTCTTTATTAGCTTGTAAAACTCTCTTTAATCAAGGTTGGAATTTGATTTGGACCATGGACTGTAACACCAAATCTACAGCTCACAAAGGTAAAATGAATTTTTAACTATAGGTTTCACTGGATAGGGGAAAAAATCTTAAAGCTCCCCACAAAATAACATAATAAGTACAGTCAATTTATATGATGTTTAAACCAGTTTTAGTAACGGGTTAAGTCCATCTAGTCCAGTGGTCCCCAACCATTTTTGCGCCACAGACCGGTTTATTGTCAGACATACTTTCACGGACCGGCAGGTATGACGGATGAATACAACAAAATAAAATGATAGCCTAAAACCAACACAAGAACTAGTATTTTGTAAATATAATAATAAACGTCAATCCACTCACTTTGGACTTCCTTATTAGCAGCATCTTCCTGACGTGTGCCAACAACTGTTCCCCTTTGCCTTTGTAAAGAAACTTTATAATGACGCCTGTTTTCACCAAGACAAGCGTCATGATGCGTCAAGAGTGAGTAACAAAGAGAATCCGGTCGTTTTTCAAAATAAAACATTGTTCAGACTCAAAAAATAAATACAACGAAAATAATGTAAGTTATTTATTCTTTCTGTGGGGCCTGGTACCAAACGACCCACGGCCTGGGGGTTGGGGACTGTTGATCTAGTCCAAATAAAAGTACCTATACCACAAAGACGAACACCAGCAGGGATCATTAGACTTTTATGAACACCTCATTGTCCTTTTTTCTCTCTGTGCATCTGATCACTGATGTTGAGCTCAACTATTTTATCTCATACACCCGCAGTCTCAATGAGTTACAGAAAGACGGGCAGGTTTGGGTGTTAGCCAAGGACATCGTCGGGGCGATGTCGACTTGTCAGGATACAACTCCAGCTACTGTCTGGGAAACAAAGCTGCCATGAATGATTTAGGCCCTGTATGAGTGAGCACAAAGCTTTTGTTTTGGTTCTCCCACAGGAACCCGTCTCCATTTTACCAGTTTAGAAACAAAACACCGAGGCTAATCGACCAGGAAATAAAAATATACATCTATTAAGAAGGGTGTGGCTCAATAGACGCATCAGTGTGTTTGGTTTATCTTGAGGTTTTTCAAAGAGGAACTCAAGCCACTATGTAAAACACCTGCAATACAACAAACCCCACAAAAACACAGCTGCCACGAGGTGATTAATTAGAATACCTTTGGTCTTGATTTGTGATCGATAGAAACCTTTTATTTTCAGTAGAATGAAGCTTGGCCGTGAGGGCTTATGGGGTGGAGATATATTGCACACAATAAGAATACACTCCGGTGCAAGTGGCAAAAACAAATATCTGGGCAATTAGTCAATTAAAGTTGAGAGCAAACAAGGTGATTTCACACCAGCCTGAAGCCAGTCATTGAATTGTATTCATTCAAAGGGCATTCTGGGAAAAGATCCAGATTCGGTCATTAAAACAAACGACTCTCCTCCGGTTTTCTTTTTTTAAATTGTTTTAATCATATTTTGAAAACGTCTGTGGCAAAATTCTGCCTTTGTACATTATTGAGAAAAAAAATGAGCTTGAGTTCATTTTTTATCCATTTGGCACCCATATGGATTTACCCATATCCTCATTAATTTGTCTTAATGTAATCAATTTATACACAAAAAGTGCCTATAATTCAGCTAAACTTATTTGTGTTTTTCTGATTCTGTTGTGGAGACAAAGCCATTTTTTTCTCCAGACTCCTCCAAAAAACCCCTTTTTTGGCTCGTTGCCCTTTCATTATTCTTGTTCTGAGTTTTTCCACCTCACTGCTCCCACGGCCACCTCCATCTGCCCTCCCCCCCCCCCGCCACTGTTGTCTACCCCCCACCTCTTCCTTCACTCGTCCACCTGCCTCCCTCAGCCCGCCTCTCTCAGAGCAGGTGAGGAAATCAATCACTGATCGGTCGATTTTTCTTTTTCTTTTTTCCCCTCACCGCTCACACCCCGGCAGAGGAGTTTTCATCATCGACCCGTTCCCCCCCGCCCAGACCGAGGGTTGTTACAAAAAGCGTACGGAGGGAGTGCATGTTTGTGTGAGTCTTTGATTTGGTTGTCCAGTTTCCAACAGGGGTCTGAACAAATGGAGGAGACAAACATCTTCCTCGCTGTTTTCCTGAGGACATGTGTCTTATGGTTATTCTTCTTCCTCTTTGAATTTATCTTCTCTGTAATGCTCAATCACAAACACGCGCGCAGCTTCTGCTGGCCCTGTTATTATTTAGCGAGCCCTTGTGACCGTGGAGATTTCTAATGATAGGGAAGGCTTGGTTGTGTGGCTGTTATTAAGATTTCACAGGATGCAACAACACACACACACACACACAGGCCCGTCATTGTTCTGTCACAGCCACAGTCTATTTTTGGAAACCATGCCTACAGCCCTCGCCGCCCTCCCTCTCCTCCCACAGCACCCATCAACCCTCCGTCACCCCGTGTCACCGCGCCAGCCAATCAGGGCCTCGTATGAGCGGCTTCGACAGGAAGCGAAGCTGACAGCCCACCAATCAACTAATAACTACCCTCAGCAGGAGGACATTGATGGGGCTCATTGTGGATATAGATGCAGTATTTATGGCTATTTATGGTGTAATTACAGCTTGATTACAGCTCGATATGGGACAGGCTAGTTGGTGCATCTACAACAGATGGGAGAGTCTTAAAAGATAGCAGTAACACACAAAAATACCTAATTGAGAATGTAATTATTGATCCATTATGAAAACATTTCTAATGAAGAGGATGTGCCACAAAATTAAAGTTGGGGAAACAATTTATAAAATGTGGGAAATGATTCATTAGCACAACTCAGCTAACATGCAAATAGTACCTCAAAGGCAAATAAAAATATTTCCGCCTCACTTTTACTGTTGTCTACTGTCACATCAACCCCCTGCATGTCCTCCGTCACTACATCACCAATTTTACATCATTTTTAACATTCTTTGTCCAGTAGCTCTACTATACCAGCAACTCAAATCAGTGTACTTTCAGTACCAAGCCCAGATAAATGGGGAAGTTCTGGGTCAGATTTTGTTTCCAGCTTCAAACCATTGCCAAATTAAACATGTGGTTCCTCCAGGATAAAATTCCTTTACCGACTTTGTTGGGGCCTCGGTTAAAAAAGACAGCCTCCGGTACTGTTGGCTAACCTGGTGCTGGTGAAAATTGTTGACCAGAGAGAGAGGGGCGGAAAATAGCAGAAGCAGAATGTGAACAAGGTGAATGAACAGCTACAGAGTTTAAGCAAAAGCTGAGATTTAAATTTCCTAAAGCATCCTTGTTAGGGTATTAATACCAAATAAAATAGTCATTTAAATCTTAAAGAAACGATTTTCAGCAAATTTGAGGAGTGGTTTTTACAAATTAAATACACGAAAACTAAGGCATTTCAGAGTGGTATACTGAAGAAAATTAATGATATGAATCTTTTTTAGAATCTGCTTTGCATTCAAGATGTACAATAACTTTAGGTTTCTTCACAATTCTAGTTTATAGTATGAAGCTGCGTTCACACCGAACGCCCTTAATGCATCTTGGTATTGGGTGGATTGAGAAGAATCCATCAAATTTGTCCCTCAAATCAAGTGATAAGGATCCTCCATAATTGGAGGATCCTCCAAATTTGGACAGCCTTCGTTGCATCGAATTGACGTAATCGGCCTTCAAAATCAGCTTACAAAGGATGCAGCCCCTGAATCTGGATACAGCTATTTCATCCATCTATCCATCCATTATCCTTTCAGGGTCATCGGGGTCACTGGTACCCATATCTATTAGTCACTGGGTGAGGGGCGTGGTACACCCTAGACCAGTTGCAAGTGGATACAGCTATTTCCCTTCCCTTATATGCCACAGACCACTCTGAATACACCCAATCTCATCTGATTTCAGAAGCTAAGCAGGGTTGGGCGACCACCTGAAATACCAGGTGCTGTAAAACCAATGTAGGAGTTGCGCCCACATTGCAACACTAGCAATAGAAAACTTTTGACTGCTATCCACAGTATTCCTGGTTTCGCGCCACTACCCATAATTCATAGCGGAAGCTGGTTCCATATTTCCGCTTGCC
>JAUBOC010000170.1:16145448-16157693 GCA_032275365.1 Anablepsoides cearensis | reverse complement strand
AACTGATACATTATTTATCACATTTAGGTTGGACTAATAATTCTTTATTAAGATGTCCAAAAACTCTCTAAAAAAACTATAGCTGCATGCTTCATCTTATATTAAAGTATTTTCCAGGAACATATTTCAATTCTATACGACAATCAAGTAACTATATGTTCCCTTCAGTTGTTATGAAAATGCTGAATATATTAAAATAATCTTGACTTTACATCATAGCTTATTAAAACACCTTGAAATTGGCCTCTGTACCCCTTAGCTAAAAGTAGTAGATGCAAGTATACTTGAAGTGTACCATATTTAAACTTGTAATAAAAAAAGTTTACTTTTTATGTACTTATCTGAGATATATACTTAACAAAGTTTATCTTATACTATGCTTGGCTTGTTAAGTATACTATAAGTTTCTTTATTAATGTTTAAAATTTTGGCCAAGATAAACTTTAGTAGGCTAGTACACTGAAAGTACATTTTCACACAGACTGGTTTATTTGTAGTATATTTCAAGATTAAACTAAAAGTATACTTCGATTACTTTCAGTATATTTCTGAGTATACTTTCATAAACGTATTGTGGGTCCTAGAAGTATATTTGTTAGTAAACTGCTAGTATACTTAGCTATATCAGTGTACGTGGTAAATAAAATTACACTTAGGGAAATACACTTTTATATACTTTAGTATACTTAATGCCATGTTCTTAAAGTACATTTCTTTTTGGTAGCAAGCCTTTAGGCAGCTCTACAGGTGGATTCAAGGATGTTTCAAACATGCCTGAATAAGTCAAAACAACATATGTTTTTTTAATGAGGGAATGACATTATAACATGATCAAAAGACAAATTTGCATTATATCCCAACTTCAAACATTTTCCATCCATCAGCTCTTATCCATTTCTTCCTTTCAGGGTCACCGGGGTCACTGGTGAGGGGCAGTGTTCACCAGGGTCAGGGCCACACAGAGACACGCACACCTAGGGACAATTTAGTTACCAATTAGCCTAACCTATAGATTTGATCAAATAGGAAAGACTTACACCTGATCTTAAAAGCATACAGGGTTTCAGCGTCACAGACAGAAACTGGAAGTTTGTTCCAACAGAGAGAAGCCTGATAACCTAAAGCTCTGCCTCCCATTCTACTGTTAGAAACTCTAGGAACCACACGTAAACCTGCAGTCTGAGAGCCAAGCTCTATGGTAGGAAAATATAGAATAAAAAGATCTTGAACAGTAACTCAGTTGGTAAAATTCACTTCTCAGGGAGAAGGTTGCTGGATCGAATCCTGACCTTTCAGGTTAGAGCTTGCATATTCTCTCTGAGCGTGTGTGGGTTTTCTCCAGGTACTCTGGTTTTCCCCAACAGGTCAAAAACATGAATGTTAGTTAGGGCTGGTAAGATTGGGTTTCCTGCAGGGGCAGAGCCATGGGTAGCCATAGCCATTGTGGAAAAATCTTTGGCCACCCCAACAGCTGTTTTTGCAACATTTTTACGAATCTATTTCTATAATGTTCATTTCAACTGCACTGCTCAAATCAGTACTTCTCATGATGTAATTCTACATGGTAGTAACTGCTCATAAAAGACAGAATAAGCAAGAAACACAAATAGATCTTCAGAAAGTTGCCACGTAGGGAACAGAGTTGTACAGTAACTAAGTACAAATACTTTGTTACTGTACTTAAGTAGAAATTTTGGGTATCTGTACAAGTAATTATTTTACATCCTACTTTTTACTTCTACTCCTTACATTTTTTTAAAGGCAAGAAGTAGAAAGTCATTACTTTTATTTCATTTTTGCCTGTTTTCATTATGGTTTGTTACTGTTAAAAAAAATAATACTATCCATATAAATTGCGCTGCGCGTGACACAAATCATGTCACACTCCAGGGCATATGACTAGCTAGACTGGTGCATCCTATTTTTAATATATTAATGTTTTACTATGATGTTATAGTAATTTCAACCTTTAGAAAAATGCTTTTAGGGGAGATCACCTGCCAATAAAGCTGATTTTGGAAAACCCAACCGCTTATTTTTACTCAATACTTTTAATACTTAAGTACATTTTATGCCAGAAATTTACTTTTGATACTTAAGTACAAAAAAAAATCAGATACTTTAAGGCTTTTACTCAAGTAATATTCTTAGAGACGACTAACTTTTACCAAAGTAATTATGATAGAATACTTGTATTTTTACTCAAGTATCACTTTGATTTGATATTTAAAAAATCTTTCCAAACTCATAACTTAGTTGTTTCAAGTACAAATATTACTAAGCTTTTGAACACAGTGTCTTATCAACCACTAAATAGTTTTATTCTTTTTGTTTATTTTAAAGTTAATGAGTTCTGAAGACCCCATTGTGAGAACCACTGATGTAAGGACTGGTTTATGTGAAACTAAACGGCTCTCTGGTGTCACCATGAGGTCATGTCGTGACACTGTAACATCCGTGCTAAGAAACAGAACAACACGATTTAAGGTTTGATTTATTCCTTTATTAGATGTTAAGAAAATCCACAATGAAACAAAATAATTTACTCAGGGTGTACATGAAATCAGAACACATCTACTCGGGACAGATGGGATTCAGGAACATAAAGGAGGAGGGAAGGAAGGGGAGGAGGAAGCGTCATCTGGGTGGGAATGAAAAAAGGACCTGGAAAACTCGTGTTTTCAGTGCTGGTTATGTTCTTTAGAAACTCAGCAACTCTTTTTTATTTTTCTCCAAAAGCACAAGCCGTCAATGAACGTTTTTCTGTCCTTGTTTTAAACACAACCTATCAAAACGGGAAGAGAAAGATGGGATCCATCCCATGTAAATGCTTCTTGTACACAAACACAGTCAGAGAATTCTCTCACTGATTTCACCTCAATGTTTTTTTTTTTGTTTTTTAAAACTAAAATGTGTTCAACTTAAAAAGATGGGAGTGTGATGTTTTTGCATGCTTTATTTCTCAGAAACATTCCAAAGGTTTTTTTTTTTTTTCTTTCTCGGTTGTCCCTCGCTCAAAAAGTAACCCGCATGCAAAAATACCTGCATGTGTCTCCTTTTCCTCTCGAATGTTTACATGTGCCAAGGTGTTGCATAGAACTCAGGGATCGTCCCTCCGCACTGCTTATGCAATCAAACAATGGCTTCTTTTTTCAGTTTTATTTTTTTGTTTAAACTAAAGCTCTACATTAATGACAGCCACATCTGATTTGCCTTGAAATAAACTCCTGTCAACAATTAAAAAAAGAAAAGAAAAATACATTAATGCATCAATACAATGTCACAGGTCTGAGTGTATGCGTGTATTAAAAAATTCCTGAGTATCTGACTGTCAAAGAAAATGGGGGGGACAAGATCCTGAAGTTGCGTAAGTTTTTTTTTTTGTTCTATATTTTTATTTATTTTTTTGTTAAAGATGCATTGACCTACAAACAAATCTTAGGCTTAAACAAACTGTGTTAAAGCAGAAGCCATTTCCCAAAGCCATGCTCAAACTATATGCCTTCACCTGGGACAGCGCGCGACAGCAAACACATTTTCACTTCATCGCTAAAGAAGGGAGGATTTTAAATATCTGTGCTTTACTTTCCTTCTATTTGTGACAATAAACTTGCACTTGAACTATCTTTTTAGAATGATTAAAATAAGTTTTTTTTGGAGGGGAGGGGAATAATGTTATTGAGAAACACAAAGCATTTATGATTCGATTCAGTTTGACTTTTCAAACCTAAAAAGGTTTCTACAGCATGGCTTAAGGATTTTATAGCTAATTATTTGTTTCAGATTTACAGCACTGCTTGGATGCGTTTGTGTTCCTGTGGACGTCCGATAGGTACAGAAACATATTGCTGGCACCCCAGAAAAGAAAAAAAAAAAAAATAAATAAATTTATCTGAATATAATGTGAAAATGTCTACATTAGAGCAATACTTTTAACAAAATGTTTTTACATTATTACAACATACAAACTTTTTGGGTTGTATCAGAAAAAAAATGTTAATGCAAGACTATTTTTATCTTTTACTAAAGTGATAAATTTTTTAAAAAGTTCAAATTAATGTGATAAGTAAGTATGACGGTGTATTACGGACATTTTGCAGATTAAAAATAAAAAAGGAGTAAATCTACGCCAAAAAAATCCCCCAGAAATTTTGAGATAGGTTTCAGGATTTTTGAGGGGAATTCCTGTAAACCAAAAAGTCTTGAATTTGGCAAAAAATAAAAAAAAAAAATAAAAACTAAATTGAGATTATTTCAGAAATTTAAAAAGAGAGAAAAAAACAAGGAAATTCTCTTTTCTAAAAAGTAATTAAATTTGTGAGGAAAAAAAACTAAAAAAAAAGATCTATTTTAAATTCCAAATGTTTTTGTTTTTAATTGTGGAAATGAGTTTTTTCGTGCAAATTTACAACTTTGACCTCAAAATTCCCTTTTTCTCTTGAACATTCCTTAAATTAATCATAAAATTTGTGTTTTTTTGGCAGAGATTTACTCCTCTTTTTCATCTGCAAAACGGACCATCATAGATAAGTGTATATATTTTGTAATAATGTGGAAAATATGAATGTACATATAAAATATACCATTAATTTGAAAAACTTTGTCAACTTGACCAATAAACTTTTCATGTCAACAAAATGTTTTCACTTTATTTTAATATACATAACAAAAATGTAATCCCATCTTATTTTTATCTTGATAAAATTGTCTAAAAATGTTAACTTGTGACAAGTTTGTACGCAGTAATATCATGAAAACATTTTGTGTGAGAAATCTGTAAAATACAATGTTAATGTAAAAACATATGTTGTTGGAACAATATATTTTTTTAGCAATATCGTTCTGTGTTTCAATTTTGCAGGAGTGGCAGCTTCCATTTATTGGAGTCCAACTTTTCTCCGAGATAAAAGTTCAAAAACAATGTGAACCAGTGTCTTCACGAGTTCTGTCACCACACTAAAAACAGTGAGACAATCAATGTTTTAACAAGATATATCGTAAAACAAAAAAAAAACAAAAAAAAAGGAAAAACACACCTCATATGAAACAAATCTTAGAGTAATTACAGATGGTTTATTTGGTTTGATGTTTGCCCCACAACTCTTGTTTACGTGTTTGCCCGGTGGACAGTCTGGTGGTTTCGTCCGTTGTTTTTTTGGGGGGTTCTGAACTAAAAAGTTTTGTTGAAAAATGGGCTTTAAATATATTTTATGCCTCAGCAATTAGAGGTCAAACAAATTATGGTTTTACCTTAAAATAAACAAACCAAAGCACATTAAACCAGAACTTTTTTTTTTGTTTTTTTCTAAATATATTTATGGAGTCTGCCTGGCCAACAAAGTATGCCATCAACTTATTATAGCCGTATTATTGAACTGCAACTTCAAAAGATTTCTGAACATATTCATAGCACCAATAGTCTGTACCATAGAAATTATAAAAAAAAAAACAGATTTGTTTAGTTGCAACATAACTCTCTGGAGAAATGGTTATAGTTGTGCCTTCTTGAGTTTTTAACCTCAAAGCATATTTTTTTGTAATTTTTGACCCCAATCTTTTACAGCTTTGCATTTTGAACAAGATTGGTATTTTTCCTACAAAACTGATTATTTTTCTGTTCAAACGTTTTATTTTAGCCTCACAAACCACACTATTTCTAAACTAGGCTTTGAAAGACTTTCACCATTCCAAAGAAAAAGAAAAAAAAAGACAAACTTTTCACACACAGGGAAGTTACGGATATTTAGAAGAAAGCTGCACACATTCTCTACTCCACATTCAGAAAAATCATCCACACAAACTATTTGAATTCAACTCTCGAATCGCTCAAAAACGTAAAGCTCTCTACAGCTGTCTTTCTGAACTGAAGATGGCCAAGTAGAGGATGCGATAGCAGTCGTTTCACACAACGTCAGGTTGAACTAGAAGAAGCGGCGTGAGACCGGCTGGACGAACACATGCACAACCATTCGGACGCCAACAACCACCAAAATCTTGGTTCGAACTCAAAATGGTGGGAACAAAAGCTGACAGAATAGAACAAACAAAATGTTGTCTCTACAAGCTAACTGTGAGTTCTGAAGAGGACCGGTGAGCAGAAGAACTATGGCATCACTCAGACAGAACATGTTTTTTTTTTTTTTTTAAGTATTTCTACTTTTGCTTATTTTGTTGATCTGATTGTTGATTACACACGGTTGTTTTGAAGTTAGTAAATGAAAAACCAACGGGGGTTATGTGTTGGGGGGGTTTCGGAGAGGTGTCTCAGAAAAGTAGCCTACGTTAGGTTTGTCAGCTCTGAGATGACCCTGAATCTATGCTGGTAGAGGTCCAGTCCCAAGAGCAGGGAGAGGTTTCCTCTCTGTGACAGGTGTCCTCTCCAAAACCAGAGACTTCAAATGTTGCTGCTCCCTGGAAGAAGGAGAAAAACAAACCAGTTAAGTTGTTGCAAAACAAAATACTTATTTATTTTTTATTTTTAAAGCTGCAGGAGATCCAATGGTTGTAAATTAATCCAGCTCTAATCTGAACTCTTCCACACACTAAGGGTCTGTTTTGTTTAGGCCAAAACCTGCTATGACGGGTCACAAGTCCATCACAGCACCTCTGAGCATTAAAAGTGCTGTACGAAAATGGTTTTATGCTTTGCTTTGACCACAGTCACGCTTCAGTTCCTCTCCAATGAGCTGAAAGTAACCAGTCATTGAGTAAATGGAGCTTCTCCACCAGCATGAATTCTCCATGTTGCTCTTTGGATCATATGTTCATTCATACAGACAGTCCCTGCTGATCTCTTTTGCCTTCTCACAAGGCGAGGACAGAGCTACAGCTTTTTTTTAAAGAGATGCTGTGTTAAAAGACAGCACTGCATGCAAACTAGATATTTTGCTTACAGTTTTGAAAACCCCACCTATTTTACACTGAAAACTGGGCTCACTGTTGGGTTCAGTGGCAAGGAAGACTTCAGCCATACAGACGTAGTTTTCTGTCTAAAAGCTCTAAACACTTAACCTGTTGTAGATAGTTCCTTGAGCTGCCTCAGTTAGGAGACAGAGTTTAGTTCTGACACAAATGTTGAGCTAACAGCTAGTTGTGACACAGCTAAGACCAAAGCAGATTGCTGCCATCATTAACAGAAACCTTTGAGTTGTTTTGAGATGGTAGCAATTCACTTTGACTTTAGCTGCTTCCATACTTGCTAAATTCACCTTCACTGACTAGACTATTTAAAAACTTTTACAAAGAAACGTTCTACAATAAGACGACACCTTTCCTTTAAGGGTGTAGAAGTTTGAATATGGTGGTTTAAAAAAATAAACACCATCTGTAAAACTGTCTAAATCAAATTTAAGAAGAACAGAAGTGAACAGGTACAGTTGAAGGCCTACATTACCAATAACTAAAATCATTACCAGCTACTGGTCTTGTCCTAACCTAACTCCAATATGTGATCCAACACATCGAAATGAGGATCAGGTCAAATTTGGTCAAAATGACCTACTCATATTTTCAGATTCCTGTCTTTAAAAGTTACATTTTGATACCAGATCATCCTGATATCATTAGTAGATCCAGAGATATTATTTAATTTTTCTTGTTGTTTAGAATAATACATAAATATTTCATCTAAATCCTAATTTTGACCTCAAATAGTATTTGAATATTGAGATTTCCCAGCTGTAAAGAAACAAAAGCTTTGATATCTTACAGGGAAAATCTCAATATTTTAAGGCGTGTTTTCTCAAAATCTTGTTTTTGGTTGCTAATGCTCAAAAAAGTGCTTCAAAAAATTTTTAGGATAATATTTCAGACAGTTCATTGAAATGATACATTGATAACACACTTATTTTTTATATTTTGACAAAATGTAATTTTTGCAAGCGTTTTAATCAAAACATCTGCCTATTTCTCCACATACAACTTTTAGACTCAATCCTCGTTTCGATGTGACGGCTCACATATTGTGTTTTGATCAAATCCAACAGCATTCAATTTTCCTGGGGAGAGTGTTTTAATTAAAATCAAAGTCTGAAATTTAGATTTACCTGTACATTGAGATCCTGGGAAAAGGGGGGAACAAACTGCATTCTGCCACCAGCACTCATCTTGCTGGTTGCCAGTTCCACCCTGCCCACTTAAATTTAACAGAGGAAACTAAACAAGACAGAGAATAATTAGTTGTTGTTTCAGGTGACCACACACAGACCTACCAGCTTACAGATGACTGTTATGTTGTTTTTTTAGGTCACCTTTAATAACACATTAACTGAAACTGATAAAATTGTTATTAAGAAGTGCTTACCTCTGGCACATCACCAACATAGTCATAAGCAATCCCATACTTTGGGATCTGACTTGCTGGTGAACACAAACAGGACTGTTTATCTCCTGAAGTTTCCTCTGCTTGAATCTTCCCGGCGTCGGTCTGTTCACCTGCGCTTGACGCTGCCGTTGCCATTTCGCAATTTAAGCAACTCTCTTGCTCAGAGATGGGCAGGAGGGTACTAGAGCCCTCCTGTGAATCCAAAGAGGTCTGGGCACTTTTCTCCATGCCAGACTTCTTTAATCTGGGTAAAAATTTACCAGATTCCAGTTCTGACTTCCCGTAATAAGGGCCCTCGCATTCTGCATCCTCCTCCAAAGGTTTTAGATCTGCCTGAGGATCATCAAAGACGTCCACCGGTGCTGCCATAGGAAAACTCATCTCCTCTTTGTCGGTCTCGGCCTCCGAATCGCTCACTCCACCGGGAGACAACTCGGAGGCCGATATTGGTCGGAAATGAGTCCTAGGGGAAATGCGAATGGCTCTATACTGTGTCCGGTTGAGGCCATATATTCGTGAGTGGAAGGCCTCACTCTCAGAGTCCGAGCAAAGGATGGATTTAGGCTTGAATCCTGGACTGAAAGAAGCCATGTCCTCGGGCTCAAACGAACACTCTACGTGGAGGACTTGAGAGAAGGGATTGTTCAGGTTAAAGGATGCAAACGGATATTTTAAGCTTTGCTCCTCGCCATGCCAGCCTCCGCAAGATCCAATCAAATCTTCATGGAAGATCAAAGAAAATCCCTTATTCAGTCCATCTCCACCTCTATTGGCTTGGTCGCTCTGCCCGAAGGAAACGAGGGGCCTCCACAGGGGCCTGTGTCCGGGGGCGAAGCAGCTGCCAGGGTTCATAAGCACATCTCTCCCAGTGATGGTAAGCATGTCTGAGCCAGACACAGAGGCAGCTGCAGCGGCACATTGTAGCAAGTTCTCCTGGGTATCACCTGGTGGCACAACAGCCCAATTCTTATCACCGCTTAGTGTTTTTAACTCTCCATACACCCCTCCAAGGATGAACGATGTACTATCCTTGTCAGAGTTCAAGTCCCAGGGCTTGGACGGAGTCATATAATCCCCTGCAGCGTCTACCTTGGAGAGTTTGTTTTTGGCTATGTCCTGTTCATCCTTCTTGCCTTCCCAGAGGTGATACTCAGACCGCTGCACTGCTTTTTTCTCGGGTCCCTGAACTGGAACTCCTTTTGACTGGACCTCTAGACAGTTGCAACAATAAGCGCCCGGCTCATCTGGAAAAAGCCCCTTGTTTGTTTTTTCTGCTCCGTGCCTAGACACGGCAGAATTACCATCTCCAATTGCAGTCCAAATGTCTTTTATTATCCCTGAGCTGTAATCATCACTCTGTTGGTTTGTGTTGTCCGAAAACATGCCAGTGCTGTACTGTTTACTCTCATCCTCTTCCAGTGCTATGCCACAAACGGACTCCAATTTAGATTTTTTGGTGAAGGTCTGACTGGACACTGTGCCAACGCTGACCTTCTCAGATTGTTTGCCAGAGTTCTCTTGTAAAAACTCTAAGATTTCATCTTCCAGATATGTACCAGAGAGAGGAGGGATAACACAATCTGTCTCTTCGTTGCAAATTTGAGCAGCATCCTCCGCTGGTGCGTTTCCCAGCTCGTTGTCTGACCGAGTCTCCTCTGAATGGGACCATGGGCTGCAAGTTCTTGTTGATAGGTTGGAACAGTGTTCAGTTTCATCAAAGGCACTATTTTTGGTCCATATTAGCAAACGTGACTGTTTGTTTGAATGTGGGTCGAGACAGCTACTAGAGTCCGTGTTGTTTTCGTGACCAACGGTGAGTGAGTCTTGGGGGAAGGGAAAAGTGGGGCTTTCATACTGCAGCTCGAAAATGGAGAAGCAGGATGAGTTTAAACCAGATGGCTCACTGGTAGCTTCAGGAGCAGGTGGCTCTTCCAGATTTTTAGGTAGCTTGCTTAGGGTCAGTGAAACACTATCCAGAAGAGGGGAGAGCCGAACAGGAGAGTCCGCTATGAAGCTTTCTCCATCTATATCTTCAGAAGTGGATGGTGAATAGTATCCCCACATCTGAACCATGTTTTCAAGATCCTCCATTAAAAACCCAATGGATCCTGAAGCTTCCTGCGAGTCTGCCCGTATTGCACTTTCCCCTTGCTGCTCAAGGCCATCTAAGACTAAACAACATTCTGCCTCGTTGTCTCCTTGCTCTTTGCTTTTCTGCCGAATCATGCTTAAGATCCGACTCTCTTGTTTCGTGTCTGAGGCACTAGTATCCAATATGGATTGATAAATATCAACTTCATAGAAGTGAGGGAATTCGGACAGATGCTTGTCATCTAAATCTCTACAATCCTCTGGCTGAGGGCAGCCTGAAGTTCCCGTGAGGTCACCAGTTTCATCGTCTGCTTCGCCGGGCCCCTCCACAAAGTGCCCATCCACAAACGAGCCTGCCGCTAAATAGGCTCTCTGGTAGTTCTCATTGGTAATGCAGATTCCCTGGATTTTTTCTGGCAGCCTCTCCATCTCCGCCGAGAAACCAAAGCCATCCGGAGAGCCGACCTTGCTTCGATACTTTGTTTCAAGCTTGCTTTGACAGCTGCTGAAAGGTACAAAGTACTCTGTAATGGGTTCAGTGTACCAAAGCGGCTCCTCCATGTACTCTTTGTTTCTGGCCTCAACCCTGGACTCTCTTGCTTCCGCCCAGCCTGGATCTTTACGAATCTCCTTCAGCGGTCGTTTCCCCTTTTTGTAAAGCTGTGGTTGTTTGGCGGCGCTGCCAGCTGTGCTGCTCCCGCTCCCTCCTGTGTTTCTTCTCTCCTCTTTATCAATGAGCTTCATCTGCAGCTTCACCTGCCCGCTGTTGCGTGTTCTCTTCGTTTTGGCAGCCTCCCTGGATTTGTGCCTTACTCTAACTGTTTTGTTTCTGGATGACTTGGAGTCACCCTGGTTCCCACTTGAGCTTGAGCCTGCCTCACTAGAGCCAGAAGACCAGGATCTGGGTCGATATTTGCCCTCAGATCTGTGTCTAGTCTGTCTCTTTGAGTGACCAGTAGGTTTCTCCTCTGCAGCTGCACCACTGTGGCATCGGTTTTCTTTCTCCTTCTTGTTTCGTCGCTGCTGGCCTCTGTCGCTGGTCACAGTAGTGATGGTGCTGCACGCCTCGAGCTTTTGCTCCTTTGTAGCTTCACCTTCACTGTTGCAGTCTTTGGGGGAGGATGTGTCGGTGCTGGTTTGAGGGGCTGCAGAGGATGATGAACTGGAGTAAGCGCAGGCCTTTGCCTTGTTCCACACCGTCATGATCTCTTGGAGACAAACAGGTTTCTCAGACAAAGGAGGAAAGGCTTCATAATACCTGCAATCAAGAAATAAAATTGAATGTAATCGAAACAGTCTCACCTGAATCATCCAATTATTACAGGTACCACTTAATATCCACAACCATAAAGCTTACATTTCCACCTGATCCTTTGAAGAGGGAGAATCAGCTTGCTCTGGTGACTGAGAGCCATCTGATTTCTTCTGAATGCACTTTTCTTCTGTAATATAAAACAAATCTTATTAGAACACTTACTATTTAGTAAATTATCCTCATCATCTGCAGCTTTCTAAATATAACACACAATCCAACCTTTCTGTTTGTTCTGGATGTCCTTAAGTTTGGAGCAAAGCTCTTCAACCAGGCTCTCAATTCCAGAGTTCTGTACAGGAAACAAAGACAAGAGAAGGATTTGAGGTTCATATAGTTCACAAGCTCCTATCTAGGTACTGTGGTTCTGTAAATCTACTCTAAGTTCTATTGCATGATGCACACACATTGATGAATGCAATGTAAAAAAGTGCTATGAATTCCAGGGGTAGACATAAGGATTTTTTTCAGGTTGTCCAGCGGACAACCTGTTGACAAAATCTGGTTGTCCGCAAAACA
>JAUBOC010000170.1:16057186-16067895 GCA_032275365.1 Anablepsoides cearensis | reverse complement strand
ATGTCACTTCCTGTTTCACTTTGACTGAGGTAAATTCAAAAGAAAGTAGGCCAGTTATGTGACAAAATGGGTAAAATCATGTGTATTATGCTGATTTTCTTAAGTATAAAGATGTTTTCTCTGACCATTTGTATTTGAAAAATAGGCATGTCACAGGCACTTTAAATAAAATGCAGTTACAAGTCAGATACTGAAGCTAAACCCAAATTATTATTTTTTTTAATAAAACTAAATTTTGCTCCTGAATTGAGACACAGCTGGAGTCTGTGCACTAGTGGGGCTTTAAGCCCCGCCTACTTCTTCACACAATGTTACTGAACCTTTCTTTCTTTCAGGAATGAAAAAACTCATTTCAAGTTAGAAAAATAAATATCTGGGGGGGGGGGGGGGGTAGATTTGAGGTGCATTAATGTCCCGTTTGTAAATTAAAACTTGTACCAGAACCAGCCTATAGGGAAGGTTGGTCCTGTTCAGGTCAGCTCTTTGGTTTTTATACTGACATTTTGAACAGTTCTGGTAGAGGTCTTCACAGAAGTGTTTAAAGTTGAGCTTTTTTCCTTTTAAAGAAAGGGGCTGGTACTTTTCAGACTGTAATCCTAATCAGAGGTGAGCTATGGAATCACAAGCGTTTGATTGGATTTAAAGTTCACTGATGGTTCAGTTGTCTGAATGCAAATGAAGGTTTTTGTGTAAATAACTTTCAAACAAGCAGCTTTATCAGGTTACGGAGCGCTGGTTTTTATAACCAATCATTTGTTTCATATTTACTTTATAATGGCTGAAGTTAAAGTTTTAACACCTGTGTCATCTTGCTTTATTTTGTAGCAAAAGATTCTTTAAGATTTATTCTGACCCCTTTTTTTTTGTTCAAAATATGGTGGATATTTGAAATAATTTTGCCATTTCTTGTTGTATATTACTGACTAATCTTGTTCAAATCTAAAACACTGTCTTGGACAATAAAAACCACTTCATTTAAAGACAGGTCTCCAAAAGTAGTTTTATTTGCTAATGCTGCGATGTCAGTTTATTAAACAAAAATTGTAGCTTAATGAAAAAGATATTTTTTTAAATAAATCTAAACAAGAGGTCGTGTGATGTGAATGTTTTCCTTACATCATGCACAAAAAAATTTGTTGCCCTTGATAATATCTCTTGAAGACAACGTGACGGCAAGTCAACTTGGAAAATATGATGGCATCAAAAATGGAAGAACAAGGTTGAAATTCAGTCTCAGATTCTGACTACAGCACAGCCTTCATAAAAAAGACGTGATCCTCCGGTCCCGGTTTATGTCACTTCAAGGTTGGTGACTTTGTTGACGATGTGGGAGCGCCGGGGAACACACTCCAGGTCAAACTTGCTCTCGTAAATGGTAGGGCAGAGCTTCCAGCGATTGTTCCTGTAGATTCCCAGGTATGTGTAAACATCTGGCTTGTAGGAGAGGGGGCATTTCACCCCTGTGGCCCGGATGACCGAGTCCAGCCGTACGACCTCGCTCTCGTCTGAGAAGTTCTGGTTGTAGGCACATATGACCTGCCGGCCTTCTGTCTTAGTGTCGAAGGGGCTGACTTTAACAGAGGAGATCTTGCCCTCCAGGGTGGCTCTGGCCACGCACTCCCACGCGTGGTCCAGCTTGAAGCCAGAATCCAGGTGCATGAGCCACTTGCCCGAGAGCACGGCGTGGTTCAGGGCCAGCTCCTTCACCGTCTGGAAGGTGACGGATCGGCCACTGGACAAAAGTTTCTCCCAGCTCTCCTGGAGACCCGCGACGTCCCCGCTGCCCGGGAAGTGGCTGGGGCCCAACACCGCGATCCAGCCCACGGGGCTGATGCCACCCTCCTCGTCGCCAAACCTGGACACCTGAGAGGGCCTGTTGCTCTCCAGCCAGCCGTCAAACTCAGACCTGGGAGTTCTTCTGGAGTCGAAAACAATCCAGGGATCCATGTCTGCAGCCATGGCCTCGGCCGCGTAGGTCTCTGCAGTAACCTTGTCATCGACAGGGCATTCTTCTTCTTCCATAGTGCTGTCCGTTTGGAAACTAATAAAGTCTGGCTGGAGCTCTGTTGAAAACAAACAGGTGTAAGTTATAAACACGTTTTGCACAAACACCTCCAAAGTGGAACAACTTACTTGTTATTATAAAAAAACTACAACTTATTAAACAAAACAAGACCAAATTAGTACCGTAATATCACCTGAGGTATCTGTTTTGATGGAGCTAGCCGACTAGCTAGCGACAAGCTAGCAACTACCACTACAAAGTCGACATAATATTATTCAAACTCATACGGGGGGAAATTGGTCAGTTGTTGCGTTTGGTGTAACAACAAACACAGTTTGCTTGTTGACGAAAAAACAAAGCTGGTAAAAGTTACAATAACCCCGGGTTAAAAATAAACCTACCTGCAGATGTGTAGTTTTATCGTCCAGCGTTGCACTTCCGCTCAAACCATCACGGTGTCACCTAAAAATGCTTCCCCCGTCTCAAAAGGAAAAAATAACCTCCATCTTAAAGCCACTTCATCTTTTCCGAATGTATTTCTGTACTTTTAAATGTTTTATTCAAACAAAGTTTGTTATAAAATTTGTCATTTTTGTTTTCAAAAAATAAAAGTGTCACATTGTTCAGTTGGTGCCGCTTATCTGTAAATATCGCATGTGTTTGTTTGAGCCTAACGGAACCGAAGCTGCCTGCAGAGCAACGCACGGGAACCACTGACGTGCTAACAAGTTAGCCGGACAGCTAACGCTAGCTTGCTGGTGTATATGCGGTGGAAGTGACTTACATATGATACATTTATAAGTTTGAATATATTTTTTTGCTTTTTATTTTAGTTCAGCCACACAGGTTATTTAACTATGCCCAGCAAGAAGAAGAAATACAACGCCAGATTTCCTCCGGTAAGTTAAAACTTAGTAGAAGCTAACCGCTAATCGTTTTAATAATGTACTCTAGCTAGCTTTAGGACGATTCGATGTCTTTTGTTTGTTTTGAAAGCTAAAAAAAAAATCCAGTACAACTGCGTCACTGATGGGATCCGAGCTTAATTTAATCCGCTATCAAAGTTCATTTGCATATTAGAGATGAGTTAGTTAGCATGTGTTCATTTTAGCAATCACATCACCTGATCTAACTGCAGAGAGCTGCCTCTAGATGTTTGTAAAGTGCACACTAAATGTGTCATCAGTAGGATGTTCTGTATGAAATGTGTACGACACACCAGCAACATGCTTTCTGGATGTTATTATGCTAACAGTGTGGGTTTTAATCCAGGTGTATTTTCTAAAGTTCAGTCGCTACATCCCACGTAAATGAACCCCTGTTCTCTCTGCAGGCAAGAATTAAGAAGATCATGCAGACAGATGAAGAAATAGGAAAAGTTGCTGCAGCAGTTCCTGTTATTATTTGTATCCTTTTTTTTATTATTTTTTTTTTTATCAAATATCTGTCCAGTGCACGTCAAGCACCTGTTCAGTATTTATCCAGTATCTGTCCAATGTTATTTTTCAGTATCTGTCTACTGTTTGTCTGGTATGTACCCAGTATTTGTACACTGTTCATCTAGTATCTGTTCTGTAGTTATCTACTGTTTATCTATTATGTATATCCAGTATTTGTCCAGTACATGAATTAGTTTCAAACAGCGTCCACTAGATGTCAGACACACGTTTCTTTGATTCTAAACCAACTTTTATGTCTGTTTTAAATATAGAATATTTGTGGAACAAATATTAAACATAAACAGGGCCGAATCAGCGAGTCTTTAGCTGCACAGACAGGTTCCTGTGTGTTTCAGATCTGTGTCTGTCTGGGGCTTCGATCTGCAACTTCTACGATGCAGAGAAGAATCTGATGTCTCTTTAAATTATTTTTAGTTGCTATCAAAGAGAGATGAAGAAGAGTTAAAGTTTAAATAATGTTTTATTTAATAAACAGAGACCAGAGAGTTTATTTTATTAATGAGTTCCCCTTTGATGTCACTTCCTGTTTCACTTTGGCTGAGGCAAATTCAAAAGAAAATAGGCCAGTTATGTGACAAAATGGATTAAATAATCTGTACTATGCCGTTTTTTTAAGTATAAAGATGCTTTCTTTGACTTTTTGTATTTGAAGGATAGGCATGTCACAGGCACTTTAATCAGCTGGTATTTAATGAAGCTAACAGCTGATGTCTTTTTTTTTAAATAAGGAAAAATCTGACTGTCTGCTCATAATAAATGTCTTACAGTCAGTATTTTCTCTGTCACTGAAAATCTCCTGATAATGAGACGGATGGATTTGATTAAATAAAAGGCAACAGAAAATTAATAATATATCTGATTTACAGTAGAAATCTGATTATAGCTCTTGAATTGTTTTTGTGTTCATTTCAAAGCATGACAGTGCTCCACATTACATCAAATAGTTATTGTTTCTATTTCTGTAAGATCTCAAAGATCTCTCAAAGTAATATTAGAGAAAAGAATAAAACAAACAGTCTGGCTGGTTAGATCTGTTAATTTATGTCTTTTTAATGTATTTACAGCTCATCAGCTTCCTATGAGTGGTCGTTAATGAAATGTACTAAAAGTATAACTGTCTCTAGCATTGTTTTCACAGTTAGCATCACAAACAGAACACTGTCCAACTAGTTTCATGCCAGGAAGAAGTTTAAAGCTCAAACCGAGGGAAAAAAAAAAAGTATTTTATTGTTGTTCTTTAAAGTCTTCTTGTTCCCACCGAGTACTTTCACAAAAAAAAAAATCCACTAAATTACTAATAAGTTAGATGTTTGATCAGTTTGTTAGCATTAAAGTATACAGGCCTAAAAGAGGCTAGTTCCATCTTCAGTGTAGATGTGTCCAAAACCTTTTAAAAGTTGACAACCAGTCCTCATCCATCACTGGTCACATTGATGTTTTCAGCCGCGTTCTTGTTTCCTTCACCGCTGTTTCAGCGAGAGCTCTGGAGCTTTTCTTGGAGTCCTTGCTGACGAAAGCTTGTCACGTCACCCAGTCGAGGAACGCCAAGACGATGACGACGTCACACCTGTAGGTTTCTCTTTTTTTTTCTTTTAGAACGAAGCTGTTCTACAAAAATCACCAGAAAAGAAAAGGTCGGATTTTTCAGAAACAGAAGATGTGTGTTTATCCATATTTGTCCTTATTTGTGTCCACAATGGTCACAGCTGAGTAGAGAGCAAACTTCTGATGGGCTAGAAAACGTCACGACGGCTGGAACCTGCTTATCTTTGTTTTGCAGAAAGCAGTGCATCGAGCTGGAGCAACAGTTTGATTTCCTCAAAGACCTGGTGGCCACGGTGCCAGACATGCAGGGAGAGGGGGAGGAGAACCACACCGAGGGGGGAGGAGAGAAAGCCCCGCGCAGGTATGTCTGAGCTGTCAACAGAAACGGGGCGGAGCTGTCCAAAGGCACTAAAAGGTAGAAATCACTAATAGGACAGAAATTATTCTTTTTCACAAAACAAGCAGCTGACGCCTCGGTGGAAAAAAATCAAACAGAAGTTAAATCAAAAAGTTTTTTTTTACTCAAGAAAAACGTGAGAGATTTCAATTTAAAGTTGTTTAAGCTCCTAATATTTACAGATTTCCACCATCAGTAATGAGAACAGGTCAGGGAGGGTGTTTGAGGAGTCCTAAATCTGCAGGTTCTGAGGATAATTTGTGAAAAAATGTATAATGTGTTAAAGTATCAAGTTATTCTGTTCTATAAAAACTCCTGGGTAAATATTGTCTGAACAAGTTAATATTAGAAGAGTTTAAAGTGTCTGTGACATGAAATTTATGTAATAAACATGAACACATTTTTGGAAAGATAACATTCATAACATATTGCAAAACTAATTTCACGCAGCTGAGATGAACAGTTGTTGAGATATTTGCATGTGAAGAAACAGGAAGTGACGTCAAAGGGGAATATCTGTATGTAAACAGTGTTGCTACAATAGCTAACACAGACTGTTTACATTATTTTGAGTCACCATTAGAGAGATGAAGAAGAGTTAAAGTTTAAATATTGTTTCAGTAAAGACCAGAGTTGTCTTTCTTAAAGAGTTCCCCTTTGATGTCACTTCCTGTTTCACTTTAGCTGAGCCAAGTTGAAAAGAAAATATGTGATTTACGTGACAAAAAGAGTAAAATCATGTGTTTTGTGCAAAGTTTCTTTAGTATAAAGTTGTTTTATTTGACTTTCTGTATCTGAAGGATGTAAACGTCACAGGCACTTTAATATAAAGCTCAAAAATTTAATCAGCTTTTTAAAGTTCCAGGCACATAATTGGCCTCTGTCTCTTTAAGAACCTCCTACCGTTTCTGACACTCCCACTTCAGCAGGTCTTCACAACAGTGGGTGCTCTGTGGGGCGGGAGCTTGGCTGCAGACTGATCTACAGGGAGGAGCTTTGTGTAAATAGGCGGAGCTTTGTACCAGCAAGCGTTTAGGCCGCTCCACATGAGAGATTCAGGGATTTCTCCAACATGCATGAAAGATTCAAAGCAACACTTTTAATATTATTAATTTAAAGCTTAAAACATTTATTACAAAATAATCAGGAACATTAATTGATTAACCTTTTAACAGAACTCCACTTTAAAAAAACCTTCTATTTTTCACCCAACTGTCAACAAAACAGGTTTTTAAGAATGATGTCATCATAGTTTTTGTCAATGAAATAAATTTGACCGATAAACAAATCCTGTAGTAAATAAAATATTGAAACGGAACAATCTATATTGATTAGAATCAGTTTTATTGTTGTGTACATTTGCAGAAGAGATATACAACAAATACAAGAGTTATAATATTTATTTATTTATTGTAGGGGTAGAAAACCAGGGTCCGGTCGCAAGAACGGCGGCACGGGCTCCAAAGGCAAAGACAAGAAGCTGTCCGGCACCGAGTCGGAGCAGGAGGTGAGCCATGATCTACAGCCCAGGCCGTCTGCGCCCGTCCCCCCGGGGTTTGTTTGTCTCACTGTTGTCTTCCTCAGGAGGACTCTGAAGACAGCGAGACGGACGCAGACGAGGAGGACGGCTCCCAGTCCAGCACAAACCAGCAGGCGGCAGCCGTGTTCCACAGGTGAGGAGACAGAGACAGTAAATCACAGCAGCAGCTGCACGCTGGTGTAAACATCAGGTCAAAGTTTAGAGACTGACTTTTATTTATTAAATGTTGAAATAATAACAAATAATCTGTGGTTTTGAGCCAGAAACATGATTTCTTTTTTGTTTAGGACAGATTTCTGTGGATGTGTGCCGACTTTAACATAAAGTCATGTCAACAAATGAGAAACAATCAGGATTTTTGTTCACTTTTTCAGAATGTAGTCAGTAATCTGAGCCAGACGGTCTGAAATCAAATGCTTTTAATGTACGCACTGAAATAACCTTATTACTGTTCTCTCTTTATTCTTCAGTTTCTATTTGCTACTCCCATGGTTTTGGAATTAAACATGCAAAACGTGTAAAAATCTGTGCTTCTGGATTAGAAATAGTGTGTTATTAGTTTTATACCCTTGTTTGTTTTATAGTTCAAGGACTGGAGGAAACTTTAGTATGAAAAAAAGAACAAAAATATATTGAATATAAGTGTTTACATGGACCCAAAGTACTGATAAAATGATGTGATGGCCATTTAGATGCAATTTCTATGTTTCAAAAGCAATGAACGCTCAATAATATGATAATCCCTATAATCTACTAAGTAATGTGGTAAAAATATGTTGAAAATGGGTGAAATATTCAGCACCAGGTGAATAATTAATGTTTAGGTGCAGGATATAAGTTTATTGGTTTACTTCCAGCAATTTACCATAAAAATGGTAAAAATCGACCTGTTTTAGACGTAAACACAGATTCTGCTATATCTACACACACTGCACTCTAATTTACCCAGAACCTTAAAGTGCCTGTGACATCAAATTTTTGTCATAAATTTGAATTCATTTTTGTAAAGACAACAGTGATAACATGCTGCAAAACAAATTTCATGTCGCTGAGATGAACAGTTGTTGAGATATTTGCATGTAAAGCAACAGGAAGTGATGTCAAAGGGGAATGTCTGCATGTGAGCAAAAGACTGATAAAATGTCTGACTACACAGACTGTAGAGAAGAATCTGATGTTTCTTTAAATCTTCTTCACTGTCAAAGAGAGAAAGAAAAGTCAGAGTTCAAACAATGTTTCAATAAACAAAGATCAGAGTCAGAGGGTTTTCTTTCTTAAAGAGTTCCCCTTTGATGTCACTTCCTGTTTCATTTTGGCTGCGCTAAATCCAAAAGAAAATATTCTGGTTATGTGACAAAATGGGTAAAATCATGTTTATTATGCCAAGTTTCTTAAATATAATAAGGATTTCTTCGACTTTTTCTATTGGAAAGATTAGCACGTCACAGGCACTTTAAAACATTTACATCATTGGCCCTTAACTCTTATTTTAAGTGTAACCTACATCTTAATTTCTCATATAAAGCCATTTATTTAGTCATATAGTTTACAGATATAAGGTGACCATGAAGCATTGTTCCAGATTATTCCCTTTCATGATTACCAATTGGTCAAATTCCTGCCTGATGTTCAAAAATGAAAGAAAGAAAATAAAACTTTCAAAATATTTCTGCAGGTTTTTTTTTTTTTTTGGATAAAAACGCTCGAGTCATACTTCAGCTCTGAAAGACCCGTTTTACTGGGGCTAAAGGCCCAGTATGCATCTGATGTGCATGAGTGACAGTTCTCTGTCACAGTTCAGACATCTTGGATTATTTTCACAAAGCAAAACAAACAAGGTGTTTGCCAGGTACATATAAGATACTTACAAGGTACTTAAAGGGAAGCAATTTCCTTATATATGGGAGATCAGTTGAATAAGATCAATAGAAAAGATCACATTCATCTCATTCCACAAAGGTCTGAAAATCAACCACTGTCAGCTCGGGGGCAAATCCACCTCAGGTGGTTTGGCTTTAATAAACCCACCGCTGGGTGGTCCCTGAAGCTGTCAGCACCACGCCGACCCACCTTTTCAGGAGATGGCGAGTAATGGTGACTCATACCATCATCAATTTTCAATACTGTCATATTTCAGTACCAAAGTACAAAACAATACCATCATACTGCCCAAGCCTAATTAACAAAGTACTAATATTTACAAGTTACTCACAGAGGTACATACAGGATATTTACAAGGTACCTTTAAGGGTAATTAATGGTATTTATAAGGGACTTATGAGGTGGTACTTAAAGGGTAATTACCAGATATTTACAGGGTATTTGGATACTTAGAAGGTAATGATGAGGTTTTATGAAGTGACTTGTTACTTAGCTCTGTGCCTCAGTTTGGATTTATATCTATTATCTAAAGGTGCAACGATACAGAAAGTTCACCATTCGGTTCGGTTCTGTACTTTAGTCTCACGGTTTGATATTTTTTTCGATACAATAAAGAAATATTACCATGCCCTTTTAACTTGTAATTATTTTAATTAATAATAAACATTTGTTTAACCTCAAAAGTCCAGTTTTAAATTAAATGTTGCTGACACAGCAAGTTTCTCAGTGGATCTGTGCTGAAAAATGCAGCCTAGGTGGAGTAGTCGAACACAGATCCACTGATCCTTCAACACAGAGCGTCTTCAGAAGACAAGCTGATAAAATAGATTAAAAAAATCTGTATAGTTTGATACAAGTGTGTATTGAACGGTTCGATGTGGGTACATGTATTGTTGCAGCCCTACTATCAAACTTTATCCAAAGTTTAACCCTTTATATGACTGAACCAATAATTCAACTGATTTCTTGTTATTTACACAAATGCAGTTTAGGTTTTATGATAGTTGGAGATTTAACCACAGGATGTTCAAACTTACTGGGAACTCTTGAGCTGTCACAGAATCCTAAATCTTTGGAAACAAACACCTCCAGGTTTCACCGTCTTTACATACAAAAAAAACAGATAATTAGTTTTTTGTTTCAATTCACGTTTCTCTCACTGGGTTAGGACTTTTCTTTCAAATCCCCACCAAAGTGCACAGTTGACACATCCAAGCTCACAATCACTTAATTTTTTTTTTGTTATTCAGAGCTAGAAATAAAGGTGTCTTTTGTGTCGTTTATCTCCAACATAGAAATTTGTGTTACGACCTGAAGTCTTTGCTCAGTGGCTCGCTGAGGATTTTAATTTGTGTTTATCTGTTTCTTCTCAGAAGAAAAGTATTTCACTTTAATAACATCAAGTTTTTACTACTGGAAGCCCATCGCTGATAAATCCAGTGACTGAGTTTAGGTGACTTTACAACAACTAACCACTAGAGGGGGCTGCTTCCCCAGTGATCTCATCATATAATTCACATGAATGAGTAGATCTGTTAGAAGTCAGCATGTTTTTATGATGCAGTTATTTATTTCCTGTCAGTATAAATTAAAAGTGTTATTTGTTAAGAACAGATTTATTTTGAAAGGTCACAGCTCTGACATGTCTGTTTATGCCCCCCCCCCCTCACAGCTCAAACGCTCCCCCCCAGTTTGTGCAGATGAGCAACGTGTCGATGGGCAGCGAGGACTTCACCCCTCACCCCTTCATGATGATGGACGCACCACCGCCGCACGAGGACGACGACGACGAAGACTACGACTCTTAGCTTACACACACACACACACACACACACACACACACACACACACACACACACACACACACACACACACACACAC
>JAUBOC010000170.1:16027186-16039134 GCA_032275365.1 Anablepsoides cearensis | reverse complement strand
ATCGCTTTCTATAGCCGAGAGTCCAGACCCTCGTCCAAAGCAAAGTGAAGGACAAGGGTCTGGTTTTTACCAGGCTAGTCCAGGGTGTACCCCGCCCCTCGCACGGTGACAGCTGGATATGGGTACCAGTGACCCACGCGACCCTGAAAGGAATAAGCGTGTACAGAAAATGGATAGATGTTCAACATATTTCAGTAAAATAACATTTGAGCATTGAAGTTGTATTGTGATTTTATAGTATCTATAATTAGCTAAATAAAAAAAATCAGTATCGACCAAAATCGGAATCAGCAGGTCAGACCTTTTAAAGATCGGAGATCAGCAAGAAAACTGGAAGCGGTGCACCTCTAGTTGCTACTATCGGGAAAGTTGTAATTATTCTGTCAAAATACGGTCCTTAAAAAATGCGCAGCCTTATGGACTCCAACCACTGATGGTGGATAAATTTGGCCAGTTGCCCAACACTAAGCCCTAAAAAGAGTCAGAAGTCTTCTTAAGTGACCTTCTAGTTTTGTTTGCACTTGTGGAAATATTTCCATTTCCGTGTTCTTGTGTGCATCTCCTAATTGCTGGTAAAAGCTGAGATTGTAAACCCAGCCCCTATAAGCTTAGTCTTCTAGTTCTTGAAAACATTTTGCTTTTATCGTCCCAAAAAAACCCTACTTTCATCCTCCAAGTATTATCTCCAGTGTATACAGGAGTGAACAAGCCGAGTGTTTATTTAAACGTGTGTTTTCCTGTGTGTGTGTCCCGGTTTGACCAACACGTCCAGCCTGTTATGTGATGACTCAGCTTCAGACGGTTGCAGTGGAGACGTCCCAATTTGGCCCCGTTCCCAAGCGTTCACATGACCTCCTTAGCATTTCAGCTAACACAGGCTCAGGAAACTATAATGTTATTTATTTATTTATTTATTTATTTTAATATACCACTTCTAATTTCACTGGACGCAGTTTTATATTCCGAGTTAGTTCAAGAGAGCAAACAGTGATACGAGAGTTTGTAGAATCTTGTTTGTTCTTGTTTGGATTGAAGTGGTTGAACAAGAGGAAGAGGAAGTGAGAATGAAACCGAGAATGTATGAATCCGAACACAGAAGACCAAGCTCAGTCGGGCTTCTTTTTTTTCTATTACAAGACAAATGATGGTAAAATTAGTCCACGCTGGTGCTTTTCATAGAGATTTCCGCTGCACCTCGCCTTCGGGTGGGAAAAACAAAATCACGTTCGCCCAGAGAGATGTTTCTCTTGATCTAACAGCTGCAACTCTCATTCCCAGAGACGGGGCTTAAAAATCTCCTGTAATTTAGGCTCACATTGGGTTTGTTCATCTCCTGTCTGATTGGTCTCCATTTATATTCACAAATTTCACAAGAATCTACCATTTTAATGGCTATTTTTAAAATTTTACTTGGGGGGAGATTACCCTCAGTACTTTATGATAATGTATGGATGACCAGAAAGATACACAATAAGGTTTTATTTATTCATATAATTTTATACCTTATGTGTTACAAGTGCATCACATAGCACCCTTAGTTCTACCAAGTATTCACATTATTTTGTCTCTTCCCTCTTCCTCCAGTCCTTCTGGCTCAGCCCATAGAGAACGAGTACATAGAGGGTCTGACTCTGAAGATCACAGATTTTGGCCTGGCGAGGGAGTGGCACAAGACCACCAAGATGAGCACGGCTGGCACGTACGCCTGGATGGCCCCGGAGGTCATCAAGTCTTCCACCTTTTCCAAGGGCAGCGACGTCTGGAGGTGAGTGCCCGTGTGTTCTTGACGGGTCACACATGGCTATCATCTAGCTGAGGGTTAGTGTGCTGCTCTGTGGGTTTCCATACATCCAGGTGAAAGATTATTAAAATGTTTTATTTTTAAACAAACAGGCAGATTTTCAAGCTCCTGCGTTTCATCCAAGTTAACCTTCATTCAGTGTTTTAGATCGTATTTTTCCTACTTTTAATATTTGTACCATCAATGTGTAGTACAAATACACATACATCGATACTATACACAAAATAAAATATTGACTCCACAGATGGAATCAGTAAAAAAGTCATCCTAAGCAGTGATGGGTTCAGTCAAACTTTTATCTACAAATATTATATTTAAATCTCTCATTTTATAACCGTTTGTAATGTGTGCTGAAAGTTATAGTTGCCCTTATGAACAATTGGTCTGATTACAAATTTTGATTGATCTTTTTAAGTATTTAAAATGAAAAGCTCAAGTGATATTGTTCCTGAATCAATTTTCTAAATGTTCTTGAGCTGGAATCTTAGTTTGAAACGTTTGATCAGGATTGTTTCCATAAAACTAACAAGCAAGCTAAAACAACTGACTCAACATATCAAATTAGACCTGAGGTGTAAAGTAAAGTATTTTTTTTTTTCAAACAGATGATGTGTTTCAGAATGAAGCGGAAATTTCTCCTTGCTAAATGTTTTGCATCTTTTCCTCTTTTTATTTTCTCTTCTTTTCCGTTTTGTCTTGACATGTTTGTATAAATTCTTTGGTTTTAGTCAGTAAACTTTATGGGAACCATAAAGATTTTGAAAATGGCTAAATAAATAGTTTGTGTTCTGTGTGTGAACAAACCAATGAGTTTAGTTTCTGTTTACGGCAACAGAGTTTTTTTTCTGTAATTACCAAAACACTATAACTGGGTGGGGTTTGGTGAGGGGGGGGGCACATCGGAGGCATAAATTGTAATTATCCTGATCACTCACTTCACCACCCCACTCCAGCTGCACTGAGGCATAATTTATATTAAGCCTTTTTAATAAAATAGTAGCATTTCGGCTACATTTCAGTGCATCATTTTCAAAACAGAGGCCATTTTCTTTTTTTTTCTTCTTATTTTTCCCTTTTTAAATGAAAAAAAAAAACAAAAAAAAAACAAAGGCCATTTTCTCTAACATTGAACTTATTGAAACCAGGTTTCAGAGTGGCGGTTTTTGTGAATACTCAGCTTCAGATTGAAATTACGCATATGCTCTACTGACGGCTGCAGTCAATAGTTTTTCTGCGCTTGCATGAGTAAAAATACTACAACAATGACAGATAGCAGAGTGCTGTTTGTGCTGCCCAGTCTTTTAAATATGTTTTGTGTGTTTACTGCTTTGGATGTAGCTGTTTTGATGGTTCTGGAGGCTGCTTAAAGATCAGCTGTTGAGTCATGTGGTCCTATTACTTAAATATAAGTTCATGTTTGTCGGACTGGAGCACCTGCTGCCGACTAATCTGCACATATACCTGCATAAGTTTGGTTTAATGCAAACTACAGCATTAAAGAGCGTTGAGTTTATTTTTTCCCACAAATCATAAGAATAAAAACACTGGGATCCCTCAAAGCATAAAATCATTTCACCCAATGTCAGAAAGTTTTTAGTTGTGAGGTGTGAGAACCTTACAAAGTGGTGTTAGTTAAATGTTTCTGCTGTTTTTCTACAGCCCTGTCACACTAGACAACTTATGAAACATTTTTTCTGTCTAAATTGCTAATAAAATTTAGATATTTGATCACTTTGTTTGAATCAGAATTATTTACAGGCAAAAAATAAGCTTCCTGTTGATTTTTTTAAATTCCATCTTCAATTTCAATTTCGATGTCTTTAAAATGTTCATAAGTTGTCTAGTGTGACAGGGCCTTAAAGAATGCATTTAAGAAATTAAATGAAGGTGATGAAACAAAACATGAAACAACTTGTGTTTGTATGCAGTTTTTATTTACTTAAGTCAAAGTAAATGTAGTAAGACCTTTATTTAAACTACATACCTGATATTGCATCTCCTCTTTTATTGATACTCAACCCCAATTCCAATGAGTAGGGACCCTGTGTAAAACACAAATAAAAACAGAATACAATGAATTGCAAATCCTTTTCAACCTGTATTCAATTGAATATACTACAAAAACAAGATATTTAATGTTCAGTGTTCAAGCAGATCAACTTTATTGTTCTTTTTGCAAATATTCACTCCTTTTGAATTAAATGCCTGCAGCCTGTTTTAAAAAAGCTGTGACAGGAGCATGTTTACCACTGTGTTCCATCAGCTTTCCTTTTAACAAGGGTTTGGTACCAGAAGACACCAATTCTTGAAGCTTTGTAGGTGGAATATTTTCCAACTCTTGCTTGATGAACATCTTCAGTTGCTCAACAGTCCGAGGTCTCAGTTGTCGTAATTTGTGCTTTGCAATGCTCCTTTTATACCCAATCAGTAAAAGACAGAGAAAACCCAAATAAGTGATATGAGGATGCAGTTATAGAGGACATGGATGTAGTTGGAGTTGGGACAGAAAGCAAAGGACAGAAGTCATTTCTGGTTGTGCTCGCTTTGAGCAGAATGCTGCCTGGATGTGGGCGGAAACGACTCGTAAAATAAATGTGTTTTACTTGCAGCACAATAATGATAGACTACAATATTTGAAGGAAAAGTACAGCATATTGTACTGGACCATTCAGCAGGTTGATGCTTTTAATGAGAACGCAAGGCGACAGAGGGCAGTAAGCTAATGGTAGCTAATGTTAGCTTGCTACAGTTGTTGTGTAGTTGAACTCGTGAAAAATCATCACAGTTGCTGCAAACAACTCACCTAAAGTTAATCACATCTTTTGCGTTCTTCCAAAGAATGTTCGTTTTTTAACTATATGCGTAGTTTGCATGAGAAACCCCCCCTAGTAGAAATGGAAGTGGACGTTGGTGGGACACTTTGATGAAGGGATGGACAGAGTGATGGACTGCAGCGAGGCCGCCACGGCCATGTGACGGCGTCTCTTCAAAGAGCTGCTCTGTGCTTTGTTGTCAGCCATGTGTTGTGCACACTGACCCATTGTCTCCAGTAAAGGCAGAGAAGGAGGCCTCACAGCAGACCTGACCACAGCCCTTTATCTGGGAATGTGTGTGTGTGTGTTTAGCCACAACTACACAGAAAGAGAAGAATCCCCTGATTATGGTTTGTGGGTTTGTAATTGCGCCGTAAAGAGTGTGTGATTTGTTGAGAGTCAGGACGGTCTTTAGGTGCAGTTTATACATTTAAATTTGAAAGAAAACAACTAAATGTTCAGGAAAAAAAGTGGCTATCCTCTTATTATTGCAACATAATGATTGTTGCAGTTATGTGCTTTGGTTTTGTTGTTTCCACATAGTTCAAGGCACCTTGAGAGCTTCAACAAGCGTTTAGCTTCAGCACAGGCTACTAATTGAATTTTCTTTGAAATTAAAGAGCCTTAATTATTAAAAGTGCCATTTTTTTACCCCTTAAATGGGCCTTAGTGCCGGCCCTCTGTTCTCCTGTCTGTTTATTTCAAACACACCCAGACAGGCTCTGGTTTTCCCAACATCCACGGCGTTAAAAAAAAAAGTGGGCAGCGTTTTGCAAAAAAAAAAAAAAACAGAGGTTATTTTCGCATTCTTTCTCATCTGCTCAGCGCCGCTCGTCTCCAGAGCCGCCAAGCGGAGACAATGATCGCCTCAGGGCGAGTCGACAAGCTGCGCGTCTGCGCAGTCACAGCGTGTGGAAGTTGTAATTAAAGACCCGGGAAAACGTCAACAACAACAACAAAAAAAAAGGAGAAAATCCAGTCAGTGTGCTCCACTAAAGCGAGCCTCCACAGTGCGTTCAGTTCAGATCCGGGGGGGCGGGGCTAATCAACAGCGTGGCAGATCCAAAGAGTCCCACGCCACACTTCATCTTCTGAGTACGGGCGGCTGCACTCATTGTGTGTGCTCAAAGCTCCTGTGTGTGATCAGTGCTTTGTAAGCATGTGTTGCTTCACATCAGAGCACAACGGATGTTTTTAAGAGTTTTTTTTTTCTGTCATGTTGTTGTACACAGTTATAAACAGCAGTGTGAGGTTTCTCTGCGCTGTTTCATGGACTGTGAAAAGTGTGTATAGATAAAACACACGGCCTGGCTAAAGGAAAGTTGTCACCAAAAAAATGGGTCACACTAATATTTTGTTGGACCACCTTTAGCTTTGATTACGTCACACTTTCTCTGGCATTGTTTCAATAAGCTTCTTCAATGTCATAAGCTTTATTCCATCTAGTGTTGCGTTAATGTTTCACTAAGATCTCACATTGATGATGGTAGAGTCTGACCTTCTCCAGCACATCATAAAGATTCTCACTGGACTCTGTGGAGCCAATCCATGTGTGAAAATGATGTCTCATGCTCCCTGAACCACTCTTTCACAATAAAAGCCCCATGAATCCTGACATTGTCATCTTGGAATATAACCATGTCATCACAGGAAGAAACAATCCATTGATGGAATAACCTGCTCATTCAGTATATTCAGGTAGTCAGCTGACCTGTTGCTGAATCTAAACCTGACTAACTGCAGCAACCCCACATCATAGACCTTTGTTTTTTCCAGTCAGTGTATTTATTTTAGCTATTTAAGTGAGATAAATAGGATTCAACTAATGCATTAGAAATTGCAGAATTTTTCTTGTTCTGTATTTTTATATAAAAAAAAAAGCTGCACACAAAATAAATATTATTATGTTATTATTTTTTTCTACAGTTTATTTTTTTTGAGCTCTTCGCCTTTTTGGTTTGAGTTAGAGTTAAAGCTGAGCTTTCTTTTATGAACTGTGTTGGTTTTTTTTAACAAAGTATCATTATTGAGAGAAACGCCTAAATATACCACCTGTTCCATCTTACTGTTTAACTGTTTTTTATTCAACTAAGCTCCATTGCAGCAGAAATTTCATTAACAATAAAGCTTACATTGTCTGAGCCACTGTGCCAGAAGTGGTGAAAACGTGACTTTTACCAGCTGGAACTGACGATTTGCTACATTCTGTGCAACATATGGCGTATAGTGCGCATTTAAACAGAAGATTTTTTTCAATGTCATCTAAAAAAATAACTTTATCATCATCTTTTATAAATAATAAATGTGAAAAACACTCGGCTTGTTTGAGCAATGTTTTTAGAAAACCAAAATAAATAGAAAATAAAGTTTAGAAACACACTTTTTATCTTTATGCTTTTAATGGCAAAAATAAACAGTAACCCTCAGTTCAGACTTTTGCTCCTTGGATTCCTAAATTACCCCCGTGCACTGTACAGGATTTATTACATTTGTATTAAAAGACATTTGAAGGGAGAATCAAACATCTTTCATGGCTTCTTATTAAAACCAGGAGAACTGAAATGTAATTCAATGTATTTGATTGATAAAAAAGTCACTTTACTAAACAAGGTAAAATTTATTGTTGTATTTGTTCTCTCTTATCATTTGTGTGGCAGAGATTTTGTTTGACGTGTGTTTCAGGTCATACTCCATGTTTCCAGAGCACACACGCCGCCTCACCGGCCGTGCTTCTTCTCTTTGCAGTTACGGTGTTCTGCTGTGGGAGCTGCTAACAGGAGAGGCCCCCTACAGGGGTATCGATGGTCTCGCCGTCGCCTACGGAGTGGCTGTCAACAAGCTCACCCTGCCCATCCCGTCCACGTGTCCTGAGCCGTTCGCTCAGCTCATGTCAGGTGGGATTTAAATGTTGTTTTGTTACGTTTACAGGTCCGGTGCAAAAACAAGCTTGCATCCTGTTAACCACATGGCCACAGGGAGGAAGTGTTGTGGTCTTTCATGCTAAAATACCACCTGGTTGATTCATTCACGCCAGCTTTGTCATATTTTGTTTAAAAAAAAAAAAAAACAAAGAAAGGGAAATAAATGCTCCAAACCACTGGTGGCCACCTCCGAGGATTAATTAATTAATGCATTGGTTTTTGATCTGCTTATTACGCCCAAAGTTTTGCAACAAATTATGCAACCCCCCCCTCCTCCCAGCAAAGCAAGTTAATTAGGCGGAACACTCCGAGTAAAGGGATCAGCTTGTCTCTACAATCTGCTGGCGAGAAATGCCTGAAACGTGTGTAAATAAAAATTACTGGCATTGCAGGGTATTCATTAAATATTATTGAGCAGAGAAACAACCATCTGAGTGAGGCATTTAGCCCAGTTTAGGCCTTAAAATCAAGGCTGAGAGCTGTTGAGTGAGTATTGTGGGTAATGAGCGAGTCACTTCCTGCTAACAGGCTTCAAAGTAGTGAAACTGTACCGACAGCAGCTGATTCTGACATGTTTAACCACTGTTTTAAAGAGGGAGGCATTATGCATCATGTTATGTCATCGAAACCATACCCAGAGTGTTGCTTTGACTCATTCATGCATGTTTGAGAAATCCTTGAATCTCCTCGAGCAGCCATGTGGAGCTGCCTAAACACTTGCTGCTACAAAGCACCGCCTATTTACCAAAAGCTCCTCCCTGATGCCACCAGATGCGCAAAAAATATCCTAAAAATGGTGAATGTTTATGTTTTCATTGCAAATCAAAGCTTCATAATGACCTATATTTATAGAATATTCACAAATAGTAGCTTAACATTGACATATATGTCTGAGAGGAAGATATGTTGCCAAGCTGAAACGTCTTCTAAGACTCGCTCCGGTTATTAAGAAAATTAACTTTCCAGGTGGGATCATTCGAGTAAGGTTCAACTTTATCTCGAGTTGCCATTTTCCAAATTCAATATTTTATGATGTGGCTTCTTCTTTTTTTTTTACTAGAAAATACAACTTTCTTACAAGGGCGTTCAAAAGTTTCATGAGTAGGAGTCTGTTTTGTAAATTAAGGGGACTGACCAAGCAACTGATCAAGGGGAGTCTGGTGGTCCGCCCCCACCAAAAGTTTAAAATTTAAAACTTTAGAAATACATTTTTCTGGCATTTGGAACAAAGCTGAGGACATTTGAAGAGTCAAAAATCAGCAGGTTTATGAAGACATTTGTTGATATATTTTGTGATATTTTATTTTCTGCTAAAGGGTGTTGAGTTACTCTTTCATTGTATCTCAATTCATGGGTTGCAGCCGACACGAGCGTCGTATCGCCCACGTCGACTGCGGTCTACGTCGGCTGCAACCCATGAATTGAGATACAATTAACGGCTGTGAAATGAGACGGTCTACCCTACAGAAGACGTATGTGCTGCCTCATTAGTGCGGTGCATTTTATTTAAAATGTCGTTGCAACAAAATTTTCTTCAGCTAAATTTTCCGTAATAAATTTTCAAACTCAGCCATAAAAAAATAGCCGTAAAATAGAAACATTTGCTGACGGCTCAATGAATTCTGGGATACCGTCGGCCCCGTAGGATACTCAGATGTACTCAACGTTTTCGGGGTTTCGTCGGCCGCGTGAGTAGCCGCCTAGGAATTGGGACAGCCTACAGCGCTGGGCAGTGAGGTAAACAGCTGACAAATGCGACCCATAAATTGAGACAGCCTTTTTGAGAATACCTGTTTATTAATTAACAAGAGTTTTTAATCATTTACCTTCCTTTGTATTGTTGCATCTACTACTCACAGCTTGTGAAGAAGTAAGAATAAAGGTAAAGTCCCAAATAAAAACTGGCCCAAAGGGTACAGTCCAAAATTTCCAAGGATGTATGAAAATGAAATTGAAGGGTTGAGACGTTGTCAGCCAGGGGTCTCAAGCTTAACCAGCTGTGTGTGAAGGTGTGGGTGATGCAGGCCCACCACACTGCAGGGTGCAGCAGAATTGGGAAAGAAGGAGTCTCAGTCTACCTCTCTAAGTCCCGGTGGGAAAGAGGCTGTCCATCTTTGCTCACCTATATCATTAGAGGCACCCTCATTTTTCAGGAGTTACACTAACTTCACTACAGTCTTTCCAACTGAAAAATCATCCGTGAACTTAAAGTGCCCGTGACATCAAATTTTGTGATAAATATGAATGCGTTTTTGGAAAAGAGAACATTGATAACATATTGCAAAACAAATTTCACACCCTTGAGATGAACAGTTGTTGAGATATTTGCATGTAAAGAAACCGGAATGGATGTCAAAGGGGAATGTCTGCATGTGAACAGAGTGATGCTACAGTAATTAGAGAAGAATCTGATGTTTTTTTAGATTATTTTGAGTCACTATCAGAGTTGAAGAGTTTCAACAAACAAAGACTAGAGAATTCCCTTTTGATGTCACTTCCTGTTTCACTTTGCTGAGCCAAATTCAAGAGAAATTATGAGACAAAATGGGTAAAATCATGTCTGTTATGCTAATTTTCTTATATATAAATGTGTTTTCTTTGACATTTTGTATTTGAAGTATAAGCATGGTACAGGCCCAACCACAATGCATCCAAATTTAGATTTTACACGGGGAAAATCTCCAGCTTCCGGGTACTTTTGAACCCTATGGCTTCTGCGAAAAGTTGTAAATGGCATGAAGAATTGTTGTGGAGACGCACTGAAGTCAGCGGGTTCTGATGTTATCAGTCCATTAAATGGACGTTATCAGCAGTTATCAGTCCCATAGAATGGCTTCAGACTGTTTATCTTCTAATAAAATAAATAAATAAAATTTACACTATATTGATCCCCTGATGTGGAATTTATTTCTCTGTATTTTACCCATCACACATGTGAGTGGGGATTGCTCAGGGGCTGGTTGGTTCGAGGAGTTGAACCAGCCACCTTCTGATCATATACTCGGCTTCTCTGCCCTGTGTGCTACCACTCCGGGTAGGAAGGTGTACCTAACCCAGGTCATTTTTTCTAAAATCAACCTTAGTGGCTTTATGCCTCATATTGACCAGCTGACAGTCTGAAGCCATTCTATGGGACTGATAACCGCTAATAACGGTCATTTAATGGACTGATAACATCTGAAGCGGGTGCTGAAGTGGGAGTGTCAGAAACGGCAGGAGGCCAATTTCTTGTGTTTTGATAGCTTATGCTCCAAAGTCAAATTTATTTTTGATATATACAGTATTTTTATAATAACCGATGGTAACGTAGTTACTTGAATGTAGCATAGAATTTAATTATGCACCTGGGAAATACATAATCTCCCCCCCCCCCCCACCTCACCCCCTTAAAAGACCAAATCTTAATGCTGCTGATGAGTATCAGTATTTTCCATGTTTCCCATCATGTTTTTTGACTTGCTGTATTTCTGACAGAATGCTGGGACCAGGACCCCCATCGAAGACCCAACTTTGACTCCATCCTGGCCCAGCTGAGCGCCCTGGAGCAGCAGGTGAAGGATGAGATGCCTCAGGAGTCCTTCCACTCTCTGCAGGAGGACTGGAAGCTGGAGATCCAGGACATGTTTGATGAACTCCGGGCCAAAGAGAAAGTAAGGGGCGGGGCTAAGTTTGAGGTAGTTTACACATTAGGCTCTTTTCCACTGCTGAGTGCGGCTCCACTCGTTTCTCGGTTCTTATCAGGTGTAGTTGATTTGGCACTTTTACTTGTATACCTGCTCTGTGGGCAAAGTAAGGCACTGAAGCTGCTGTTGATCGCTGCTCATTCAGTCTATTGATATAACCAATCATCAGTTATAAGTTTCTTATCAAATTAGCTTGTAGTGACTTCATAGGTGTGAATCAGCATATGTTTATTTTAATATAGAAAGTAAGTAGTTCTGGTTTAACTGGAAATAATACTCATACCCTGCTACAACAAACTGCTGCTTGAAGAGCAAAAGACCAAAATGATTTTCTTATAAATTATATTGTACTTAGTTACTGCACACTGTATGGTTAGGAATGTGAGTAAACAATTAGATTAGCTTCAAAATTGGATAATAATAATTTTCTTAATACAATAGGTGTAGAGCAGAGTGTTTGTGACTGCGTTTCTATTGATCATGAAAATGCGCAAATTAGAATTTCGAAAATAAATTTGCTCAATGGAAACACGTCAATTTCGAAAAACTTCAGTTTTTCAACAAAATGTTTTTGCGCTATGATGAGGTGGTTTTACAGACGTATCGAAATTGGTGTATTTTGCAGAACTGCAATGAAAACACTTTTTTCATAACACGGGAGTCACGTGATCAAGAACCGGCTGTTTCTACTGGCGAAAAGACGATGAAGAGAAAGAGACAACAGGAAGTA
>JAUBOC010000170.1:16003403-16018451 GCA_032275365.1 Anablepsoides cearensis | reverse complement strand
TGCCTTCCACTGCAATTATTTTTAGTTAGCATATAGCTAAAATCTAACAATGGTTATATAATAGCAGCTGCATTCTGATGCGATAAGCTGTAGATTTTATATTCAAAACGTATGAACCGATTAGTTGACTAATCGAAAAAAATATTCGGTGACTAATCGATTATCTAAATAATCGTTTGTGGCAGCCCTAGCATTAGTACACATAGTTGGTTGTGTAGTTTTGGGATCAATACACCACACTAGATAATAAGTTCTAAAGTTTAGGTCCAGACTAAGAATGATTGGCACACTGTGCCTCGTATCAAACCTCATTGAGCTTTCAGAGTTCGTACCTCACCGGGGTGAGGCAGTCAGGAAGACAGACACCCCCAGACTAGGGTTGGATGAAGATAACAGAACTACCTGCATCGAAAATACAATGAGTCAGACGGGTTTTATGAGACGAGTTACCCAGGCGGCAAGAGGGTACTTTACTGGGAAACAAATAACTTTTTATGGTTTACAAACCCTCTGGATAGTCAAGTTTGGCAGAGCCAATCTGGAGACTGTACTAACTCATTCAGTCAGTAATAGCATCCTGTCGTTCTAGATCTGCGGTTTTTTTTTTAAAAACGTTATGTCCCCTAGAGCTGGACGGTATGACCCAAATTTTATATCATGGTATTTTCAACAATTACACCGGTTTCACGGTATTTGACGGTATTTTTTTTTCCCATCACAGCTGAGCTGATACTAAAATGTGCAAATGTTGTTTGTTTACTTTTTTTACTGTACCTCTGTCTGTATCACTGTTTCCCTCCTCTAGTGCGTCTTTTCTTCTTTGCCTGGTTGTAAACAGTAATCGTGCATTTTGGTCCGATTGTGAAAGGTTGAGAAAAAAAAAGATCGGGTCTATCATTGTGTTAATAAAACTTAACAGAACGACACACCAGTCAACTCAGTTCTACTATAAAAATACTTCCCCTGGGCTTTTCACAATAAAAGCACACTAAAGTCTCCATGCGTCTCCATTATAACGTAGCACATTAAATCTAACCGTGCACGTCACTGAAAAGTTGTTTACTGCATTCAGTGATGGTGAAAACGGAACGTATTTAGTCAATATAAGCAGCTGAAACACCACCCGTCGCCAGTTACTCAACAAGCTGCTCCGACAATAACATTAGCATGCTAATACACATAGCGGTGCTGCGAGGAAAAGTGTCCCCCGGGAAACAATTCACTGGCGGCCGCGACTAAACGTTCTGAACGTGTTCAGGCTATTTAAACCGGTATGTTCGAAATTCATATCATAACAAAAATAAAAACCGGTTTTCGGTACAAAATGGTATACCGCCCAGCTCTAATGTCCCAGACAGAGGTGGGCACAGTTTCACAAATCAGCTATTAGCGGAACTAACGACTGGCGGCTTCTCTTCACCAAAATCTCCTTGGCTTCTGTGATATAGAGCCCTGATGACTCCGATGGGTGATCTGTGTAGGTTGGTTTTGGGTAAGCTGGGTAAAAAGCTCGGTACTTATTTCAGAGCAATCATTGGGTTCATCTCAATTTTTTTTATTTTATTTTTATTCTAAGCAGCCTGTATCTTTTTAATCTGCAGTGGAGCCTAGAACCTTGGTCATGTAGCCGTACTACTTCGTCCTCTCCGTCCATCACTAGTAGATTTTGGACACCCCTACAGGCTGGTGTAGAAGTCGTGGCATGAAGGATGTAAAGCAGGATTTAGTTTAAATAAAGCTTTTACCTGCTTTTTGTTAAGCTAAGAGTTGTTCTGTCTCTGCTGGTTTAATTATAACAAAGATGTTTTTTTAATATCTGACTACTTACCTGATTAAAAAACCCATCTAAATCACCGGAGTGCTTCCTTGAAGCACATGTTCTCTCCCAGGTTGGGTCTCAGATTTGGTTCTTAATTTGATCATTTCCATTCATCTGGAATTCCTCACTGATCGTGTTTCTCGAGACCCCCGCGCACAGAAATGTGAATCCAGCTTTAACCTTGAATTATGTCCCTCCTCAGCATGATGACGCTCCCTCATGGTTCTCCCAGAATTAATACGTTTTTTTTTTTTTGTCTGTCACAAGGACACTTCAGTGCTGCAGGAGCTTTTTTATTTACATCAAAGCTCTCCTGCTATTTGCATATCTCAGGTAACAGCTGGCCCTTGTCGTACTTCACTGCTAATACTCGCTAACTAGAGCTAGCTCTCAGTCTTTTATAGTTTTTACTTTTTTCAAGACCGGGTTTTCTTTTTTTTTATAAAGACCCACTGTCTTGTAACATATTGCTCAGTGACAATGAGAAATGAGTTATAGCCATTTTGGTCAAACCTTTAAATAACTTTATGATGCCACAATTAGAAAAGTGCTTTAAGAGAGTTCTCTCTTCACCTGGGTAACCCGTCTCACAAAACCCGTCTAACTCGTTGCATTTTTGATGCAGGTTCTGTTGTCGTCCATCAGTTGCAGAGGCACATTCAGTGATCACTTTCTGAAAAGGTCCTTAAAATCCACTGAGTTCATCTTCAGCTAACTGGATGTCAGCATGGGAAACGTGAAACAGGATAAAATGTGGCACTCAGAAGAAATTAGCATCAGTTTCCCTCTCAGATTTATCAAACATGGCATGTTTTCTTTGTACGAGTCGTGTCAGCTCATATTATTTTCCCCCAAAGGCTAATCAGCCTTTCTTAAAAAGCTCCGGCTCGGTTCACAGCTGCAACAATATAAGTGTTGTGTTGTTTTGGGAGCGAGCGAGGCCTTCGGGGACCACCTCCTGGTAACGTTTCGCACTCTGTGTCGGGTCTGACTGACTCAGATTCTCCACAGAGAGGGTCTCCCAGCTCAGCCCGCAGGTTCTGAACACACACGCCTTGTTTGATTTCCTGCTTACAGCCAGGAGCTCATAAACACCATGTTGTCAATAACAACAGAGGCACAATAAAAGCCTTGTGGAGTTAAAGGGCGAGTTGTTTGTCTCACATTCTGGCATGTTTAATATTATTGATAATATTTTCTCCAGTGCCTTACTGTCTGTAACAAAAAGATGTCTTGAACATAGTATAGAGTTATATAAAACAACTAGAGGGAGCACAACGATTGTTTAAATCTGTGTCAAATCTTTTACTTCTTTACAGCTAATCAATATAATTCATATCTAGAGAAATTGCATTTCCTGCGAAAATGCTAGTTTGAATGTTTCTTGCTGAAAACCTTAGCTGAAAGCTAATGTTTAATGCAAGTTCATTTGAAAGGCGAAAGAAGCATAAAAAGCAGAATTTAGCTAAAATAGCAGATAAAAGCTAAAATTAGTATTATACGAAGCTAAAAGTAACAGACACAAGTTAAAACTAGCTTACAGATGGTGAAAAGGGTGTAAAAAAAAGCTAAATTAGCAGAAAAATGAATGAAAGTACAAAATATTGCAATTTGTTGTAAAATAGCTAAAACAGCCGAAATGATCAAAATGGTTAAAATGATGCTGAAAATTCTGCAATTAGCATAAAGACGCAGAAGGAGTGCATGTTTGCAGAATTTAGGAGAAAGAAGGTGAAATAGCCCCCAAAATGTAAATTTAGCTTAAAAACTAATTTTAGCTAATAACAGCTTAACAGTGTTTAGAACTGAAATGGCTTAAATAAGCTGAAAGCCACTGAAAGAAGCGTTAAAAGCTCAATCTAGCAGAAAAACAGCAGAAAGGAGTAGAATTTTGGCAAGAAATAGCAGTAAAAGGCTAAAATTAGCAACAAAAGAAGCTAAATATAGCACAATGAAGTATAAAAGAACTGAACCAGAACAAAATGTGTTAAGTGTCGTAAAGATTTATAAACATTTTGAAGGGTTGAAAGCTTTGCCATTCATTGGCAATGGGAAAAATGTGGCTGAAAAAGTGAAATAGCTAAAAATTTTAAATAGATGAAATATCAAAAGTCATAGCCAGAATACCCTGAAGAAATGCTTCAGTCAGATTTAGATATTGAGCTAAGATTTGACATGGCAGTAGTTGAAGGTTTGACCACATCAGCTACACTCTCATCTTTTCACCACAAACTATTGTTTTTTTGTCTAATCTAGCATGAAAGGCAGCGGGTGATAAGCATCCCTTTAAGGAATTCTAGGCTTTAAATCAGTGCCTGCCATGATGCAGACACAGATACTCCGTCAGAGTGACAGTTTGAATTGAGAGACTTGAATTCAGAGGGTTTCTTCACCAACTTTATTTTCTTTTTATCGGCTCCGGTGTTGCTCCTGATCGCTCCCCCCTCTGTCAGGGGTGTAACTCAGCAGAGCGGCTGCTCGGGTAAATAACGCCAGCCGGCAGGCACGTCGCATCCGAGAAACGGCAAAAAATTTTCATTCAGGGCGATTTATTCTGAGTTTAATGTTCCTGTCAGCCGCTTCGCCTACTGCCACAGCAACTCTGTCAGCCACTCACACAGCCACTATGTTACACTTCATTTAGACTAATTACATCAACATTCTTCTCTTGTAATTGTCCTGTTTCTTACTGCAGAACATGTCACTTTCTAACTTCTGTTTTGATCGGTTTCAGAGGATTATGGGTTTTTGCTGAATGGGTGAGGACTGTGTGAGGGAACTCTGAAGAAATAGAATTAGTTAGGAAGTGATTTGCAGAATAACAATTAGCTCATCCTCAAACAAGATGGTTAAAGACAAAACGATGAATATTGAATATTCAGCCTGTTTTTCAGATCATAATGGAGCCAGCATTTTTGTGTTTTGTTCATATGGTAAACAAATTGTTTGAAGTGTTTAAACTGGTGTTAAAGGAAGGTTATGAACAGTTAATATAAAAAGAAAAACAAAGTTTAATTCTGACATAATTGAGGAGCTAACATTTGTTGCCCTGTTAGCTCATCACAGGGTAATGCCATTTCTAGCTTAGTACGGTCCTAGTTCACCAACAATTTCTCTAAACTGTTTCTGTTTGATAGTCTGGTGATTATTAAAATGTTCTGTAACATAGTAAACTACCTTATCCACTGTGACATCACTCACTAGCTGTCTTTCCTTTAACATTTTTATGCACATTTTGAAGAATTGCATTTGAAAAATTTTGAAATGGCAAAAAAAAAAAAAAAAAACATCCACAATTTTGCAAAAAAAATGTTTTTACGCTCGCTGGAGGTGGTTTTTGGATCTTCCGGAAAAGTTTGATGGAATTACATTTTGCGTAAAACCAGTAGATGGAAAAATTCCTAATTCAGATTTCTTTTCTTTTCTTTCTTTTTTTTTTTACAACATTTTAAATGTCTTTGTTCACAGCTAGCCTAATGTCTAGCTGAACGAGGGCCTGTTTTACGTAGCTATTCAGACTTATAAAAGAACATGACATAGGTGTGCTAGCTAATTTTGAAGTACTGCTTTGTGAACGATTTTTTTGGTTTTACATTTTGAGTAATCTCTACTTTCCTATCGTGTTCCGAAAGTTCTCCTCAGGCAGATGTTCATGTAGTAACAGATGTCGCTCTGTTGAGGAAACGGTGACAAACTAAACAACTTGTGTGAGGCAAAAGTGTGTAGGTGCACACCAGTATGTTGATTGTTTGTTTGTTTGTGTTAATGTTTGTTTTAAGACGGAGGATTTACGCCACGGAGCAAAAAAAAACATAATTTTTTTTCCTGAATCGTCTGAATTCTGAAATGAAAGTCAGAATTCAGGATTTTTTTTTTGTTGCTTTGTGGTCCTAGTATTATACCAAATTGTAGACCTGACAAAAACAAAACAATTGTCCCAATTTGGTCAGCCATTAATCTAGCCTAGAGGTGTCCAGTCCTGGTCCTGGAATATCACTATCCTGCATGTTTTGCTTGTTTCTCTGATTCAAACACACCTATTTCAGGGATTGCATTACCTCTTGGATTTCTGCAGAAGCCTGTTAATCACCCATTCATTCAAACCAGGTGTGTTTGAGCAGAGAAACCTTTAAAACATGCAGGATAATGGACTTGAGGACCAGCATTGGATACCCCTGGTCTAGTCTAAATAGACATCTGCCTACTCTCAGTAGTGCTTTATGTCCTGGCTGATAAAATGCTTACTGTTGATAATTATTTCACCAGACTATCCCTTTGCAACAGAACCCTATTTTAAAGGATCTAAACTATCTTCAGAGGTATAATACTGATGTCTCTTCTTTCCAGTTTTAGATCTGCCCTTGTGCCAAGACACCCAGGACTCTGAGGACAAGGCCTTGGTGCCCTACTATCTCCACCCCAACCCCGCCCTCTGGAGCCCCAAAACCCGCCGCCTGGAGGTCAGCGTCATTCCCCGGCCCCGGCCGTCTCCTATCCGGCCCCGCATCGACCCCTGGAGCTTCATCTCAGCGGGCGGCGTGAGCTCAGCCGGGGGCCGGAGCCCAGTCCGCTCGGACAGCAACCTCCTGAGCTACCAGCCCTCGCCCACCAACCCCTTCACCAGCTGCGACCCCTTCCCCACCCCGGACTGCGACCCCTTCGCCCTCAAGGCGGACCCCTCGAGCGGCTCGGGCGCGGCCTCCCCCTTCGACCCCTTCTCGGCTCCGTTCCCCACCTCCCGCTCGGCGCCGTGCTCCGCCAACGGCTCCCCGACGCTGCCCTCGTTCCGCATAGCCCCCATCAGCTCAGCCGACTCGACCCTCATCGACCTGGACTGGGCGGCCTGCAGCAAGCCCCTGGATGCAACCAAAGAGAGGGTCCACCCCCGCAGGACACTGGGGCTCAAACCCTTCAAGTCCCCGACCCAACTCAGAGATGACCGGTTCTGAGTTTAACCTCAGTCGTGGATATTTGGAACTGCAGATATAACCACAAGAGTACAGTTTGGGACTCTTTTTACTACTGTCTTATTTCATGACAAAGATTTAGAATCTAAAAAAACCAAGCCTACTGAGGGGGATTGCCCCCATGGGACCCCCAATCATCACAGGTCTTATTTATCCACCAGCCTGCTGCTTTGGAAAGCAGAAAGCCAGTGAAAGGTGGTGCCGTGAATTGAGGGATCGCTGCCTGTGAACCAATAGCTGGTGCCCATTTCAATCTCGCCGTCTTCCTCTGTTACTGTTCCCCTTTGAAGGCGGAGAATCCAGTTCACATGTCTTCAGATTCTATCAGACTGCTCAGATCCCCCGCTTTCATCTCTACCTTTGAAGCGATGTGACAATGCAGAGGTGGATCAGGCCACTCTCGCATCCCCGTCTGCCTCTTCAGACTGAAAGCATTCAGGACAATAGAAACAATCAGAGTGCCTTATTTTGTGAAGTGTTTTTAATATATATTATCTTTTCAAGGTTCCTTAATCTGGTGCAAAGGTAAGATGCTATGAATCTGGCCTGATTTTCCACATGGTCTTACCGCAGTGCTGTATAAAGAGTCTGTATGTGAGCGTTCCTCTGTCTCAGTCTTCAAAGAAACCTTTTTTTTTTTTTTACTCTGTAGCATTTTGGGAGAATCCACTTCGAGTGGAAATTCTAGGCCCCTCATTCCTCAGAGAAGCGAATAGCATTCCAGTCACATTCCTCGGAAAATGCCGGGGCTTGAACAGATTTATTCGGCTGGCAGGTGACGCTGCGCAGAAAAACAAGACGTTCCCTTCTTACGCCAAAGAATGCCAATGGGTAGGGGCGAGGACGAGGAAATGTTTGCAAATTAGTTTCTGCCTCGCTTTAGTGCCACAATGTTGAAATAAATTTACTTTCCCTCGCAAGAATAACCCTCACCTGTTTAAGCAAGGATCAGCTAAATCTTTTACCAGTGTTGCAATTAAATCGTATTTAATATTTTCTACAATTTAACTGTTTGTTTAAGCTCAGAAATCAGTGCATGTTCCAGACAATCTGACTTTTTTTTCCACTGAATGAATCCAAAATTTGTATTGAAATGAATTAGTCCAGGGTTCAAAATATATTAATCCAGGAGTGAGATAAGAGAAGGCTAATTAAACAAATTGATTTATTTACGATTTTGACTGAACAGAAGCTCTGGTTGTTCCTAAAAAAAAAAACAACAAATCTAACAGTCAGTGTATCAGTGTCACAATTTTTAAAGAGATGTTTTCGGTTTGGAGGTGATAGGTCGAAGGGCTGAGGTGGACGGGGGCGGGGCTTAATTCAAATTGTTGTTGACACGCCGCCGCCTAGCGAGGGAGTGACATCACCGTAATGGTCGACATATGAACAGAGACACGTTGAAAAGGGTAAATGATATTCTTAGTTTGTGTAACAAGTTTCCCAAAATAATTTTGTTATGCGTTTACAGGACACGATCAAGGCGACAATATCAAGCTGAAGCAATGCAAATAAAAATGATAAAAACTGCTTTATTGGTGTTTTTATTTTAGGGATGCACCGATACGAAAATTTTAGCCGATATTGATATGCGATATAATTATTGCTGCTATGGCCGATAACTGATATTTACCGATATTACACAAACACACAAATTATATTATACATATACGCACAAACACACTTGTGTCTTTTTCCATACTGTAAATAAACAACCAGACCTCTGACATGGCTCTACTTCAGTTATTCCTGGCTGTGCAGCATCAATATCACTATCATGATCAAACAGATACCACTCGACCAACCATCTCCCCTCCAAAAACAGAAACACAAAGCTAAAGAATGGAAAATCAACATCGGACGTTGATATCGGCCCAGTTTTACATATCAGGCCGATATCAGTGCCGACATATCGTGCATCCCTTTTTGTTTTGTCTCAGAAGTTCATTTTTGAGTCCACCCAAACCTGAAATCGCTATTAAATTTAAATATTGTGAGACCAGAGACGCTGTCCTATGAGTCGTATTTACTGTTCGCAGACTTCGAGCTCTTTGTTAAAAAATACCCATTTTTACATGGGGCCTAAATTAGACTACGGGCGTTTGCGATACTGATATTGCAGTTAGAGTAATATTTAGTTATATAGTGCAGTCGCACTTTAGATGGTAAAACCTCAGCTCTTCCAGTGATCCTGGACTGAGCATCAGTTCCTCCTCACTCCTCTAACCTCCCATTAGTACCTCATACCACCACACCGGTGCGACCAAAACATCCTTTAAAACCACCTCTTTCTGTGTAATTGCTGGAACGTCTGGCCCTCAGAAGCCACGGTTGGCTTGATTCTGCGTTTTAACCAACTTTGACGTCCGTCACCATCGGGTTGCGAAGCAACAAGCCAAGGTATCTAAAGGTCACTGCTACTGGTCGTGCTGCTGACTTTACTTAGATCTGGTCAGAGCCAATCTTTCGTTTCGTAGATTTAATTGGCTTTAAAAAAAAAAAACCCAGTGATGTCATCATTTCCTGTTGAAGCAATGATCCGCTCATCTCACTTGTGGGAGAATAGATGCATCTCCGTCAAAGCTCTCCTTAATTCTCACATTATTACTGTGGGTTCAGCAAGTGAGCTACTGAAAGAGACCTACTTCCTTATGTAGAAAGTCATCTTGTTAACTGTTAGTATTTGCACAGTGTATTTTTAAAAACTGCCTGACACCATGTCATTCAAACACAATACCAGATTAGCGACGCAGACTGAAGTCTTGTCGTTAATCCTGCAGACGAACGCCGGAAGCTGCTACTGATAATTAGTCTCTTGATAAGTGCAGGGAGTCTTAATAAGGCATTCAGATATTTAGCTAATTAATTCGGTCTGACGTTATGGAAATGTCCTCCGTACTCCAGGCAAGGTGTCAGATCAGAGCTCTTTAGAAGGCGTCCAGTTTCTAGCTTCCTTTCGGTTTCTTTGGGTTCTCGGACGCCATCGGCTAGAAATGCCGACCGGACTTTTTCTTCATCTTCATTGCAAAAGCCTTTACTTTTTTCCTGCATTTATTCCCCCTCAGGTTATAAAGCAGTAGCTTTTGTCTTAAAAAAGAAAAGAAAATACCTTCCTTCTCTCTTCGGAGGGTTTTCCTGGCAGTAGTTTTGTCCTTACAACTCGTATAATCCAGGGTGTGGACAACAAATCACTGCAATGCAAGAGTTTGGATTTTAGGTTAAAAGAATCTTGCAATGAAAGCCAATTATTTTGAATCGGGTAACAAATATAACGCATTAAACCAAACGAGTGAAGTAGTGTGTGGATAGATTTACGTAAAGTCGACAATTTTGTGGGTATTTTTTAAAAAACTGATTGGCAGCAAGAGCGTTAAACATATCGACGTACTTTTCCTAAAATCTGTCTCGTCTTGCGTCAACACAAATGACAGTCGTGACTCTTGGGTGGCTGTTTGTTTGTCGAGAAAAAAATCCCGTCTGCATGAAGAAAAGTGATATGATTGAAACATATCGGGCCACTCATGACTCGTTCAAACTCGATTTAATCTCCTTCAGAAGGGTGGTCGAAATCCTTCCCCCTCCCTTCATTCTCTAGTTAATAAATGAGAATATAAAATTTGACTTCTAATAAAAGGAGCCTTTTGTGCCTTTCACAAAAGATTACTTTACTACCCGCAGTGGAAATGGAAATGTTTTCCCTCTCCGTAATCACTTTTGCCTCAGAGTGACCCAGGATGAGTAAGCACTTACTTTTACACACAGCAACACTCCTACCTCAGCTCTTCTCAATCTGATTTGTAGTTTTCTGTCTGAGTAGCGAGAGAGGGGAAAAAAAAAAAAAAGAAAAAACAGGACAGATTTTAGTGAGGCTGACTCTGACAGGGATGTCTGATTCTTGGTTTTGGCTGTCAGATTTGGGAAGCGAAGCTGCCAATCGTCTGCCAGTGCTTCAATACCAAAGTCTGATGATTTTCTTTTTTTTTTTATTATTATTTATTTTTGATACCTTGCCCATCCAGGCAGCACACAGTCCTTCACTGCGAATCACTGTCCTGATGGGTAATAAAGCTGTACAGGCCAAACAAAAGACATTCAACAAAATCATTTTGATCTTTTATAAAAAAAAAACATGCTCAGAGTTTGAGTGGCAGATGGTTCGTCTGTCACCCCAATCAAATATAATTACATGACTCAGTACCCAAGCTTAGTGTTATCCCCCTGTTTGTTAATAAATAAATAATTTTCTGTGAACTAGTTATAATGTTAGTGAAAAGAAACCTGCCTTAAGCAGGCGAATGAATCTTGGTAAAGCTAAGCTGTAGTTAATATTATTGTGGGGTAGAAAGATGGAAACACAAACAGTACCTAATAAATATCATAAACTACTACTGAAAACATGATTATTAAGTAATAAGAGTAAATAACTTCAAAAAGTCTTAAGAAATAGAAAAAAAGCATTCTGTGACTGGCTAATAGTTAGCCTTTTTAGCTAACAGCCAGCAATGTCTCGTTGAAGCTAGCATTGGTCATAAAACCAATTAGCAAAATGTATTTTTCTATTTATTGTAATGACTGTATATTTACAGGTCATTTAATTTAGCTCATCGCTGTTAGCATGAGCTGTTTGGGCTAGCTGGCTCTTTAAAGGGATCTGGATCTCGAGGAGCTGTTTGTTTCACTTTGAACGAGTCCTGTAGGGAAACGCGTCACGTGGGCGGAACCATGTGTTCAGTCAAGCCAACTGCTGTGCTCCACCACTAAAAATTAAAAAAAATTTAAAAGCAAAGTGATTGTCCGTGTGGCTACAGATGAAAAAAAATAAAGATTTACGATGGACAAAAACATCTACAACTTTTTACTGGCCAGACTTTGTTCCTATCGTAAGAATTTGCAGCGTTCATGAACGTCACATCTGTACTGCCTACATTCAGAACGTAAAGCTTCACATAAAACTGCCAGTCGGAGTCGATTCCCACACTTGTATAAGAAACTATGTTTATTTCACATATGTGTTTAATACGGAGCCTGTCCGGTGACATTGGATTATTAAAAAAATTAATGCATGGCCACAGGATAATTATGTTGTGACCACAGGGTAATTGATGCAGTCATTTCGATGCAGAGAGAAGTGATCGCTAACACAGACAAGTCTGAATGAATTTCATTATATTTTAATAAAGAACTGAATCAAATACTTCAGACAGTTGCAGCATTAAATAATAAAAGCATTAAATAACTCTTATTGTATACTCATACAGTATGTTGTAGCTATAAGACGAGTTGTTTTTGTCTAAAAGGTTTTATTTTTTTAAAATAAAACACTCACTCTCGGCCTGAGTTATGTTAACATTGAGGAACACATTAAAGCAAACATTTCCTAACAAACCTACGGCGTTCTTCTCATTAATACTACCATGAAAAATTTAGCTTAGATTGAACCATAGAGGTATAATTTCTGGGATAAACATAGTGTTTAAAACAAAAACAGAATAATCATATTTAATAATATAATATTTAATTTTAATAATAGAGACTGCTCAAAATGATTTTGTGGCCACGCTTTAATGCATGACCACGAGTTATCTAATGGCCACACGTTTTTTTTTTTAATCCAATGTCACTGGACAGGCTCTTTAGTTAAATGCTCTGCAGTTCAATTCTTTTGTTGTTTTTAAGCTAAATAAGAATGTTCTGTTGTTTTCACTCGTTAGCATGTTTTTAAGTATTTCAGCCTTCAGGTTAAACTACTCAAAAAAACTTCTGTTTCTGTGGAAAGTAGATTTTAATAGTTTCAAAGCTTGAACTGAACGGGTGACTCAGAACAAAGTGTCCATATAAATCCAGCATTTCTATTGTGGTTGAAGTTGATTGTGTTTTTTAAACACCTGTGGCTCCGATTATAGCTCATTTTCTCCCCTGAGAAAATTAGAGATTGATTCTGGTAAAAATACCACAAGATGCCGTATCAGGAGGTGGCAAACTGTGTTTACCTTTTGGATGCAGTTTTTCCTTCTCAGGCTAGTTCAGAATAAATCCTACAATGACCACAGTAGTTGGCAGTTTCCATGGCTCTCGTCCCTTTTTTTTTTTTTCAGTTTTGGCTTGTGCTGAATTAAATAGATGTTAGAAATACACCTGGTTTTTCAGTTGCATCGCAGCTTGCTGTCAGAGCCAGACACATTATTTTCTATTCTGGATCTTATTAAAGAGAAACACCTGCCCGGACCTTTGTTTGGCCCTAATAGGCCAGGACCGAACAATCAAATATGACCTTTCATTGACCATATAGGAATTGCGTGTCCCCCTCCCCCGGCCCCCCGAAGGGATGTGGACAAAAGCCACGTCTGCGAGCGATGCTGCCAGGTGCAGAAAGCTTAATGCTCAATCCCTGAAAAGTGTGAATATTATTCCTAATTCTCTCACTGCGTGCATCCAAGGTCACAATCTGCCGTCCCTTTCTTTTCCAATAACAATGAGAGCGGAGTAAACAGGAGCCGCGGTGAAAAGAAAAAGGCTGATTTGTTTCCAGGACCACCGCCTCCGTGCAGAGAGCCGGCGCCGCGTCGGGAAAATCAACACAAATTTTCCGCGAGGTTATTAAGTCCGAGGCGTTTTTTTTTCTCTCCGCACTTGACGGCGTGTGCGAGCCTCGTGATTATTGTCCTGTCCAGTTATTGACACTCAATTACCTTGTCATCTTCCTCCAGCAAGGAGCCGTTTAAATTGCAAATTTCTGCTTCTGAAGCTTTGAATGAGCTTGTTACAAATCAATTTGGTTGCGCAAACGGACCATTGTGTCCAAGATATCGAGAGCAGCGAATGAATTCTTATTGTTTGCTGATAAAAAAAAACAAAAATGAATTGATCTTTTTTGGCTTTTTTCTTAATTATTTTTATTCCCCTCTACAAATCACGAGCTGTCTCTACCCAAAAACATGTCTTTATATAAGAGTCAACGGTTCGTAACAAATCAGTGTTGACCCCCTTTTTCTTTTTAGTGCGCAGACACTCAACCAGTTAACTTCCTGTAAGAGTATTTAAAGGTTTGAAGGGATTTAACAGCAGATGGTCTCTTTCAGGTGCTCACAGTGGCTGAACTCTTAATGATCCACAGAAGAGATTTGAGGTGGTTCTGATGGTACAAATCCCCACGACTCACTGGTCTAACGATCCACTCGCTGTATCACAGTACAGTAAAAAAAAAAAAAAGGTATTTTATTCTTCTCACGGCTCCCTGCCAGCCAGCTAAAAGCCTTCACATCATTTATACACCAGGCGGGGGTGAATGGAAGGTTCATTTTTATTTTATTTTTTTAATGACTGGCCATCTTTTTAAACACTGGATTAAGACTATTTCAAGATGGGCCGATTGACACAATCTATATTAAGATGATGATTGGTTTATGTGAGCTTTTCACTGGAGTATTTAAAATGGGTGCTTTATGAAAGGCACAGTACATTCCACTTTTTTTTTCATTTTTTCATTAGACCACATCTGTTTTTAAATTGATTTCCTCTGCAGGCCTCAGTATTTGTGTATATTGTAAAAAAAATAATAGATCAAAACCAAAATTTCAGCATACTGTCGCCCTTCAGGGGAATCAATAAGGTCTTTCTTATTGCATTAAAGGGACAGTTCAGCCAACTTTAAACATGTTTTGTCTAATAGTTATGAAAAGTATTTTATCAGTCGAGACATCAGGAGAAAGAGGCACAAGTCTTAGTCAGGCTAGGCTAATGGCTAGCCAAACGACATACCAAATAAACGCTACATTAGCTAAAGCTAAATCTGTGCACTTTTGCACATTGTTGAATTTGTGTCAACTAAATACCAGTGTTAATATGGAAACATGAAGACTGTGTGGCGCCGAGGCTTCTGAATGTATCACTCCGCCTGGGCTAGTCCTATGATATACAGTCCTGGTCCTCAACAGGGCGCTATCCTGCATGTTTTACTCATTTCTCTGCTTCAGCACACCTGATCTGAATGAATTGATTGACAGGCCTCTGCAGAACGTGAAGAGGTAATTCAGTCACTAGCTGCTTTTCTATTACAAATTAGGGGTGTAAATCACCAGCTTTATCACGATACAATATTACATATGTTTAGTTGACAATTCGATATTTCTCGATATCATAAAGTCTGTCACGATACGATTTCGATTCAATTCAATTCACATGCCTGCAATCGATATAATGCGATATCATATGTCCATCTAACACAATGACTGTGTTAGATGGGCATAAGATATCGATTGTCAT
>JAUBOC010000170.1:15919878-15931051 GCA_032275365.1 Anablepsoides cearensis | reverse complement strand
CCGCGATCCGGCTCCTATCATTCGTTGTAAAGAGCCGTTCAAAAGACTTGGATCGTTCGCGAACGTCACATCTCTAAAAAGGACAATAATTCCATTGATTTCAAAGATAGTGAGCTAAAATTTGGTCTGATTGTAGCTGAGAGTCATTCACAACACATACAGAAGTTACTCATTGTCTGAGATACAGTAGTGGGCACAGCTAACCAAAAAGTTAGCTTCTATACCCTCTAATCTTCTAATCAAGAATCTTAGTTCAGCTAATGCTAAACTGATAAATATTAAAAATTAAGCTGGAAGTTAATGTAAAATCAACTGTCACACGTCTTCATCTCCTACCAGTTAAATAGAGGAGACTGACACAAACCTGTTGTTAGTTTTCTATTGGTTTAATTTGAAGGTGGGTGGGATCAGCTGTGGCAAATCGGCCAAATCTTTAGCTAGCTAATTTGTGATACTTCCAGTTTAGAATGGCAAATGGTATTAAAACAGAACTTTTACCCTTAAAAGTAGCTGAACCTAACATAGCAGAAGCTAATAGTTTTGCCCATCCTTTCCAACGTTAGCAATAAAGCTAATGTGCTAAATAAGTAGCTAGTTCTGCTATTAGCAAATTAGCGGAACTGTGCCCATCACTGCTGAGATGTTTGCTTAAAAGGTCAACAGTCACTTTGGAATCAACATTGTCTTTCAGCAAAAATATCTAATGAGCTATTGGACGGATTTTAAGAAAACTGGCTGAAAGTAATCATTGGACAGACATCACAAACTGTCTAACCTTTGGAGTCAATTAATACAAGAGGTTTGCCAAAGCTAGTCAACATTAGCCGTCACAAAAATGGCTATAACTCAGTTTTACAGACATTATATCTAACAATTTGTAGTGACAGTAGCTGAGTCAAAACATGTATTTTGAGTTGATTTATAGTTAGTTTGTGTTATTGCATGGGATTACAAAAGACATTATTTTCAAGGTTTGATCAAGTTGGTTATTAACCCTTTGCAGGTGACGTCACGCTCCTCAGAAGGCGTCCCGCTGTGCAAAGATGAACGTCAAAACAACATTTGTGTGTGTAAAAGCCTGTATGGCTAGTTAAATTTATTTATTATATATTTATTTACCGTTATTTAACCAGGCAAATCCCGTTGAGATCTCAGATCTCACTTTTCAAGGGCGGCCTGGGCCTGAAGGCAACCTATTGTATATGTTTTTAGGGGTGGGGGAAACCGGAGTACCCGGAGAAAACACACGCAAGCACGAGGAGAACATGCAAACTCCGCACAGAAAGACCCCAAGTCCGAAAAATAGTTGGTAGCCTAATATTGATTTTATTTAGTTGGTTTATGAGGAAAGATGGTCACAGAGGGCTACATAGTCTGCTGCACAAACAAACAAGGAAACAAACCAAACTTGTCATTTCATTGCCTACATTTGGACGAGGACAAAAGACAGCAATGGATAGCAGCCATCAAACGTAAGGACTAACAGTCCATGATGTATTCATGAATTTGCAGTGAACATTTTTTACCAAGAAAGAAAATTAACATTTATATATTTCATAATAGTGCTGGACAATAATTTAATATTGTTATATGTCAGGGTAGAAAACGTTTCTGTAACAGTGATATGATTTTTAAATTGATTATAGGTGACATATTCGCAAACTGTTGTTTCTCAACATGGTTTGATCTTGGTCTAAAGATTTAAAAGAAAGAAGGTGATTGATAAGGATTCCTCCAGGGAATGGTAGTCCTTTTATTTGTTGTGTATTATTGCAGACTTGTTGGAGCGGTTTTCTTTTCATCAACATGGAAACACAAGGGAAAGACTCTGCTACGTTTGTTTTCTATTAGGCGAGCTTAGAGGGTGCTTTATCACTCTAATTATGATTTACTCTCCTTCATGAGTGCACTTGGTTTGACATTCGTGTAACACCCAGGTGGGTGGGACGATCAGACAAAATAAGACATGTGAGTATGTCAACGTGAGGGTGTTAAAGCACAATTTGTTTCCAGAGAGGTTCTGGAGAAAGAAATATCCTCCGAGATGGGCCATTACGCATGCCGTCCCATTAGCACATCATTAGGTCCGTCGGAGGACCCACGGGGGCCTCGGTTCCTGTCCCCTAACGCTATAATGATGAGACTTAATGTCTGGCATATGCACTGTTGACATAATAAGTGTGTCTTACTCGATTATCTCATCACTTAGCATGTTAGCTGCAGGAGGGATATTGAAATAAATCAAAGGAGCATGAAAAAGTATGTAAAGTGTTTATTTTCTTTTTTTTTACCCCCATCAGCCTGAAAACACAGGAGAAAACAATGACTGTGGAGGTAAACCTGCCCACCTTCCACATGTAAACAACTCTCATTCCAGTTAGCTCTGGCTTCTAATGTTCAAAAAGCTGAGGACACAGTATCTTATTTATTTTTTTTATCTCTGCTTAGACCTGCCGCTCACACTCGAGGGAGCTGACTTGCCAGTCAGCAGACAAGTTGGGTCATTGCTGCACTCTGAGCCAGTGAAGCACTCTGACAAGCCGCCCATGAATAAGGCACAGTTTATAGGTTGCATTTAATCGTACAGAAGCAAGACACAGAGTCCTATTTATTGTTTTCTGGTTCGTTGAAACAAAAAACTAGAAAGCTAAGCCTTAAGCACAAAAGAAGCCGGCGGTGACCATTTTCATCTCAGATCGGGGGGCAGAGACAAAGCAAAAAAAAAAAAAAAAAAACAAACAAAAGAAAAAAAGAAAAAGCAAACAGCAAGGTGCCCTCTAGGCAAGATGAAGGGAAATCATTGTTTGTTTTGGTCTCTGTCTGGTCAGGATGAGACTCTAACAAGCCCTGATGAAGTTATTGTTTCAGGGTCTGCCAGGTCAAATCAAAAGTGACACGTGGTTTTAGAGCCAATTTTGGTGGCAGGCATGAGGATGGTGGGGGGTGGGGGTGGGGCGGCGGGAAAAGAAGCCTCTGCATGACAAGCAATCGCGGCGCCTAATATGATGGAGCTGGATGTGACAGTGCAGCGGAGAACAGGGCATGTGTGCGTGTGTACATAATGACTTATGAAATATGTCAGCGATGGTTTGCCTTTTCAAGCTGGGAGTATTTGTCCAGATTCTTAAGCTGTAGACGTGTGTGTGTGTGTGTGTGTGTGTGTGTGTGTGTGCAGCTGTGTCTTGGGGCTTTAGCATTGATGAAGGGTTTATTGGACCTGTTTCATGGGATTGGGTGGCTGCTGCTTCCATTCCGAAGGCTCTTAAGGTGATAAGCATAAGATGGGGCCCAGTGGGGTTGGTTGGTTGGGTTCTGGTGCTGCATGCCAGAGTGTCAGCTTATTATTAGCTTATTATAGGAGTTATTCAGTGCAAGCCTTAATTAACTACAGTGCAGAGATCATGATAATCAGGCTTCTGCACAAAGCCACTGCAGATGTAAATACTGAGCTCAGGCCAAAGATGGATATATCTGTGTATCAAATCTGTTAAACCCTTTGGGATCGGTCTATTGTTAGTGATTGCTTCTCATTTACAGATTGAATTAGGCTTTGAAAACATTAAATGACTAATGCATCTCAAGTAGAGGACCTGAAAGTGACTGGTACAAACTTTTCAAAATCAAAGACAACATGTAGATGTTTAGGATGGTTTAAAAAGGCTAGAAGATTATAACAAAATGTACATTTCTTTAAAAAAGCCAAGCTAAATGTCTATTTGACCCATCATAACGAAATGAGAATTAAAGTCTAAATGTGAAGAAATAAGCAGACACAGTAGCTGCGTCTCCATTGACCATGAAAATGCGTAAATTAGAATTTCTAAAATGAATTTGCTCAATGGAAACACGTCAATTTCAAAAAAACTTTAATTTTTCGACTACAATTTGCCAAAAACGTCACATACATATCTGCTCCCAAGTATAAGAGGCTTGTCGCTCGAAAGCCTGGATAAGACACCCACATCTCCTCTGATCAGTAGTGTTGTGGTAGCAACATGCTTGATTGTTTACAGAACAGCAACCACAAACAAAAAATCCCAAAAACCCAGTTATTAAATTTTCAACTAAAATTTGACACGGTAGCAGCTGAGAGTGATCTGGGGGACATATAAGCGCTAACAGATTGCTCAAGATCTTTGTTCAACAGCTTGACATTAACTATTAGAAGTCAACTCTGTCCATTTCTTAGTAAAACTTGTAATTTTATTGAAACATTCAATAAAATCTACTGGATGTCATTATATTGACTACATTTTGAAGTCAATAAAATTTAAGGGACTGCCACTGCCAGCCTCAACTTCAATAATGCAAAAGGACAATAATTCCATTGATTTCAAAGATAGTGAGCTAAAATTTGGTCTGATTGTAGCTGAGAGTCATTCACAACACATACAGAAGTTACTCATTGTCTGAGATACAGTAGTGGGCACAGCTAACCAAAAAGTTAGCTTCTATACCCTCTAATCTTCTAATCAAGAATCTTAGTTCAGCTAATGCTAAACTGATAAATATTAAAAATTAAGCTGGAAGTTAATGTAAAATCAACTGTCACACGTCTTCATCTCCTACCAGTTAAATAGAGGAGACTGACACAAACCTGTTGTTAGTTTTCTATTGGTTTAATTTGAAGGTGGGTGGGATCATCTGTGGCAAATCGGCCAAATCTTTAGCTAGCTAATTTGTGATACTTCCAGTTTAAAATGGCAAATGGTATAAAAATAGAACTTTTACACTTAAAATTAGCTGAACCTAACATAGCAGAAGCTAATCGGTTTGCGGTAGCAACATGCTTGATTGTTTACATCCACCACGTGAATATGGTGAGAACAAGCGTATTCACGTGTGATTTCAATAGCATTTCTTTTTTTAATAGAAACACCGCAATTGCGAAACTGTGTTTTTCGACATTAACAAAATATCGACAAAATTTTGCGCACATTTGTAATGGAAATGCAGCTAGTGTTTTCATTAAAATGTTTGCAAAAATTGCATTTTATCAAAATATACAAAGAAATACCTTATCAATAGCTGCGTTTCCATTGACCATGAAAATGCGCAAATTAGAATTTCAAAAATAAATTTGCTCAATGGAAACACATCAATTTCGAAAAACCTATGGTGTATTTCGTATTGGTGTATTTCGCAAAACTGCAATGGAAACACATTTTTTCCATCACAGGAGTCATGTGATCAAGAACCGGCTGTCTCTACTGGCAAAAAAAGATGACAACAGGAAGTAGAAATAGTAGTAAAATCCCTGAAGTTGTAAAAGAAAGTAGTAAACTCACCGACTACAATTTCCCAAAAAACGCCACATATTTATTCACTCCTAAGTATAAGGAGCTTGTCTCTTGAAAGCCTTGATAAGACGCCGCCATCTCCTCTGATGGCTGATGATGAGCGCTAGTGTCGTGGTAGCAACATGCATGATTGTTTACATCCATTGCCGCCATGTTTGTAATGAATTATCGCGAGAACAAGCGTATTCACACGTGACTTTAATAGCATTTCTTACTTAATGGAAACACCGCAATTGCAAAACAGTGTTTTTTCAACATTAACAGAATATCGACAAAGTTTTGCGCACATTTGTAATGAAAACGGAGTTAGTGTATGATTAGAATAAACTGTCTGAAATATAATCCTAAAAAACATTTAAGCACTATTTTACAGAGTGTGAACAAAAAACCTGATCTTGAGGAAAAACATCTTATAATTTTGAGATTTTCCCTGTGAGCTAGCAAAGTTTTTTATCTTTTCAGCTATGAAGCTTCAATATTCACAATTTGATGTTTCCTCTTTAATATTTGGTCTGCATTCTATTTTTTTGTAATTTTAATAAGAATTTTTGGATGTTATTTTAATGTATCATCTTAACCAACAAGACAAGCTACATCATATCTCTGGATTCACTTATGTTATCAGGATGATCTAAGTATCAAAATGTAGCTTTTAAAACCAAGAACCAGAAAATGTGATTAGGTCATTTTGACCAAAATTGACTTAATCCTCTTTTTGATATGATGGATCACATTTCATTTATCCCGAGAAGGCAGAAAATAATCAGAGTTCCGGATTAGAAAAATCAATTGGAAAAGCTTGTTGAAGTCAAAATTTGAACCTTGAAAGTCAAATTTTCCTAGCCAACCCCAACCAAATCCAATATGGTTACAAAGGTAACTGGAACACAGTTAAAACATGACATTATCCTAAGATCCATTGAGATCGAAGTGCCAAGGTAAGAGAAACACAGCACCTGTAATGAATTTTTCCCAATATCTCAGGAAAAGTGGTGAAGGGCAGGTTTTCCAGCTTTTCACCAGCCTTGAACACAACGTTACACGTGTGAAAATCTCAAACGTCAGAATCACAGGTGAGCAGATCCGTGCGCTCATACACATTCAGATCTTGTTGCTTGCTTGCGCAAATGTTGATGTGTGAGAGCTCAAATGTCTCCATAACTTCCCATGTGATCAGAATTTAATAAACGTGGTTGCTAAAAAATGTAAGGCTTTTTCTGAGGTATCTATACACACAGTATTTCTGCACATTGATGTGTAGCTGCAGACTAGTGTGCTGACTTCGGTTAATTATTGAGCTGAACTGTGTCAAAAAGTAAAGAATAATTGGCATGGCTCTATTTTCTTGAACGCTAAGGGGACAAGCCAGAATTAGGACTGAGAGCTTTGAGTAATGTTCTGCTAGAAATCTTTCACCCTACAACTCATGAATTTTAGTTTGATGTGTCCAACCTATGCAAACATTATTGCTGACTAAGCTCTTTCATTTATAGAAACATTTTGATGGCCTCGTTTAGCAGAATAATACACCCTACCACACAACAAAAACACTTTGTAGTTGAAGTACAGTTTGAAGAAAACATGGTGGTGATTTTACGGGCAGAGGTTAAGGCTAGTACTAGATTAAAATGACTCACACAGATAAACTGAAATGTATTTTCTAGGTCACATTGTTACAAAGTCCCTGAATTTTTTTGTGCTGAGTAATATGACTTTCTAAAGAGTGGACATGTTCTCTTGGACTGAATTAATAACAAATAAATCTAGCATTTTTTTCTTTTATCTTGAGGCTGTTTTAAAAACAGATATCCTTTTTTTTCTGCCATTGTTCTCCATATGTTTCTTTAAATCCATATAAGCATCAGCGTTTGTAGATTCTTTTCAGTTTGATCAGATTACTTTACCTTCATAAATCATAGCTATGTCTGGCAAAGATGTGAGCTTTCAATATTGGTGCTGAAATCTTCGAAGCTGATCATTTAATTTAACAATCAGCTCCTGTTGTTGGATGGGAACGGACCAGACCGGACTGTTTCATGATGCTAAAAACAGTCCAGTCTGATCTGTTTGCTCCTCAGTCACAAACACAGGTTTGTGTCCCTGCAAGGGCTGAAACATGCTGAGGTCTGTATGAAATTAGGAACAGCATATTATACAAGGTTCACATTTTTTTAGGCTTAAGGCTCAAAAAATGGGGAATACATTTAACCTGCAGAAATACTGTAACTAAAACTTTGGGCTCAGGTCTCTAATCAGAGTTAATTAGGTGGGTTGAATGGGGTTCGGACACAATATCTTCAGGCTTGGGATAAGTCGGGTTGCATCTTTTAGGCTAGATATAAGCTCTATAAGGCCTCCACAGTTTCGCCAAAGTGTCTAAATTGGTTCTTGTTGTTGCAGTTGCGTGACGAAAATTTTGTTCGCAGCTTCAACTCTTCGTCCTTGTCTTGTCACAACCCACCGGGAGAACTTTTCACCCATCTCTGCATAAGAAACTATTGTGTGATTGCGCAGACGTTTGTGGGCTCGTTTGTGTATGCTGAAAGTGCTTGGATGCTACATTTTGCTGCATCTGACTGTTGTTTCATGGAAGCAGACATTTATAAAGAAAGTCAAATGGCTTAAAACTCAAACAGATGTGTACAGATTCCTCTCTGCACATTTGTTTTACCTCCACCGCATGATTGCACGTTGACTGCTCGGCTTTGGATCGAGTATATTGGGCCCTTTAGCCTCCAGATTCTTCAAATCACAATGCATCAAGCGTATTCATGCATACTCCTGCCTGCTCAGAATGGGAGAATGTGACAAAGGGATTCAATGCAATCTGCATGGCTTCCTTGGATTGTTTTATTTTGTGTACAGTGCCTTGAGATGACATATGTTGTGACTTGGCACTATTTAAATAAAAACTGAATTGAATTTATACTCACTAACCTGGCTCAGTGAATGCCTTTCTTATTGGCTCTGAGTTAAATTCATAGTGGATCAACTTTATCATTCTAATTTACACTAGACACAAATGACATCTCAACCTTAACTTTAAAGTTGTATAAAAGGAGTCGATGCCTCAATGAGTGCAGCGTAAGCTGTAAAATTTAAAACCTTCTTAACATCATGAGGTCACAATGTTACAACTGACTGAAAGACATCCTTGTCATAAACGTCCAATCCACAGGAATATATAGATTTTAATACACAGTGGTTGTAATATTTGTCACATTAGAGTGAAGTATAATTGATGTAGGTAGTGAAGGACACACACAGTATAATGTTAGTTATCTGGACTACTTATTTGTGATTTAAATCAGTTCTGGAGGTAAAGTTCTGACTGTGATGTTCTACAGTCCAGCTAATGTCCTGGCTTCAGACCAGTATGCTCTTTGCTGCTTAAACAGGCCATCTGGGTAAAAGAAAGTGAGCACAGGTATTGCTTGAGGCATTATCATCTGCAATCACATCTGCCCACAGCGAGTGGCTGATGGCCTTGCAAGCACCATGGAGAAATCAGAAGCTCTTCAACTTTGATTTCCTTGCAGAGTTATTGCATTAATGACCCCTGCATGTCACAGCGACTTGTAAAGCCTGGGAAGAGTGGATATTTTTACATTTTTAATGCACAGTGGAATGCAGCATGCAGCGCTTGCTCTATCACAGACTGCTAATTAATTCAATGAGAAAAGTGAACGCCCCACTGTACATATACACTGGCTTGTCATTTTCTTTTTACCTTTTAAAAGTTTAAATTAAATCATTATTGTTAGAAGAATATTAAGAGTAATTTGCTTTTATTACCAGTGAACAGCTTACCTACTCAGTGCATAAGAAAGAAAAAATGGGGAGGATGTTGGATCAGTTCTGAGATAATAAAAGAAAGGAGAAATGTCAAAAAACAAAGAGGGCAGACAATGAGTGAGGCTGTTGGGGATGGAAAGTCAAGGAGGCAGAGGAAGCACATGGAGGAAGGAGATAATAGAAGGAAAAAGATATATGGTACAGGTAAAGACATGCCTTACGAGTGAGACTGTAAAAAGAAGAGTTCATGACGTTGTGTGATAAAAAGGTAACTTAAAGAAAGTCGTCCTTATGGGGAGGATGTTAAATACCATCTGAGTCACTTCTAAGTTCTGAAACAGATTATTCTGTGCAGTCAGCTAATTACCAGGTTAACTTTATGCTAATGACAGGGTTATTTTTCATGAAATATACTTTTCTTTTTCTGAGGCCATGGCCTCCTGCTGTATGCATTACTGTGTTCCTATTGTTTGACCAGATCAGCGGGTAATACACAGTATAGGGAGGTAGGTATGCATTTACACTGTGGGGATATATAAAAATAGCCCCCCTGATAGCTGTGCTTCCAGTCAACAATGTCAAGAAAAAAATATCTGTAAGATGTTTTGCAGAACATAAATGTTCCTTAGCTTAAAGGGGTACCAATTTTTTTTGAACAAAGCAGTGGTTCTTAAACCTTCCATAAGGAGTACCCCTTTAAAAAAGACTAAACTCTTCAAGTACCACCATTATAAAAGACAGTGGTACAATTTAAAAACACTAGTATCATCCATCCATCCATGGACCGCATAGAAACAAAGAAGACAGACAACCGATCACACTTTCACTCACAGTTTTTAGAGCAACCATGCATATTTTTGGTCAGACCTACGAGGCCCAAACGTATTGTGAGGGTCTCCTGGGAACGTCTGGCACAGTCTACCATCAGACTGATAGGCGACTCTGGCTGAGTGGTTAGGGTAGTCTTTCTTTTAACGCAAGAGTTGGCAGTTTAAATCTATGCTATACTGACACATATCGAAGTGTCCCTGGGCAAGACACTGAACCCTCACTGCCTCTGTTGTGTGTCCCCTCAGTGTATGGGTGTTTAAGTGCTGATTAGTCTCTAAAGATTGATTTACTTGTTTTAGCTTTGTAGAGAGGTCTAGTAGAGTGCTAGATGTATGTGTGTTTGAATGGGTAAACGATGACACAGATGGCTGGATAGAAAGATGCTATATAAATACAGCCCATTTACTAAGTGGCAACCCTCTACCCCACTGGTGAGGGATGCTGTCAAGCTGAAGGAGTCCTATTGGGTGTTTTTGGCCTGTGGGACTCCAGAAGCAGCTGAACCATGCACCCTTAGCAGGGTCCTGGAGGGTGCATGGGAATTCACCTGATCAGCCTACATGTGTTTTATAGACATTTCAGAAAGCAATGAACCATGTCCTGGGGGTGGGGTGGGTGGGAGTATGGGGTACCGGGCCCTTTGACAAGGGCTGTCAGGTCCCTAAATGACCAGTGTCAGAGCTTGGTCTGAATTGCTGGCAGTAAGTCAGGCACATTTCCGTTGAGAGTTGGACTCTGCTAAGGTTGCCCTTTGTCATCGATTCTGCTCATAGTCTTTAAGGACAGAATTTCTATGCCCAACGAAGGTGTTGAGGGGATCTGTTGTGGTCGTTTTAGGATTGCGTCTCCGCTTTTTGCAGATGATGTAGTCTATTGGCTTCATCTGATAGTGATCTCCAGCTTTTGCAGTTTGTAGCTGTTTGTGAAGCAGCTGGGATGAGGATCGGTGCCCCCAAATCCAAGATCATGGTCTTGAGCGGGAGAAGGGGATAGCGCCTTCTCTGGGTTGGGGAAAGCATCCCGCCCCAAGTGAAGGAGTTTAAGTATCTTGGGATCTTGTTCATTAGCAAGGGGAAAATGAAGTGGGAGATCAATAGATGGATTGGTGCTGCATCTTCAGTGATGCGGGTGTTGTACAGATCTCTTGTAGTGAAGACTGATTTACCTGTCGATCTACAGTTGTGGTCAAAAGTTTACATACACTTGTAAAGAAACATAATGTTATGGCTGTCTTGAGTTTTCAATAA
>JAUBOC010000170.1:15856445-15887366 GCA_032275365.1 Anablepsoides cearensis | reverse complement strand
ACAATTAACAAAAGAAAAAGACAAAGAAGCAGCAGAACTAGCAATTCTCAACAACTTTATAACTTTTACACCATGAGTCAAAGGTATGTTACATCATGCTATTACATCCCCAGCAAACGCTCATTTGATTAAACTGTTCAACACCTCTAGTAGGCACTGTTGTGCATATGTTGCACATGTAATTGTGTCAGCTAGAGAGTGATAAATTGAACTAGCGGATGTGCGGATTAGTATTCGCTAACGCTAGATTTTCAGTTGTATAAGCGGTTTTGATGTTGCGGACCTAATAATAATTATAAGCGGATTAGAATTTGCGGAACTAACTTTCATTAGCGGTGCCCACCACTGGCTATGGTGACCAACTTGGATTTTCATTTAGCATTAAGTATTTGTCAAAACTTGTTCATGATTACTACTATACCAGTTTTCAGCTTTGTAAGTCTTAAGACCATGTCACACTATAATGTTTTAGACAACCTTCCTCACTTTCTTATTAATTTGATATGGCAAGCCCTAATAAATATTGTGCCTGTTATTCATAGTTATTGAGCAACCTGTGTTTGGAGAAATAATGTTTATTCTGACTGGATATACAAGCTAAAGATTAGTCTGAAATATTTTGATGCTTTCTTAACCTCCTGAGATCTCAACATCAAAATCCCTCAACAAACAAACAGATGCTAGTTAAACGGAATAAAATGTCATGATTCAGACCAACGTCCCCCTCTCAGGAGGGTAAAACCACTCCAGCATTTTACATTTCTTGACCCTCCTGCTGCCCTTTTAAAAACAAAAAGAAGCAAAGCTAAAACCCAAAAGTAGAAAAACACTAGCTAAAAGCTAAAAGAAGCACAAGAAGACAAAAATCGTGAAGGATAACGCTGAGGCAGACTTCAATATTTTTGAAGGAATTGAAAAAATCTCAACATTTTTCTAAGGGAAAATCTTTGTTAAAGATGAATGATTATTTTTCAATGTGTAAACGTTATTCGTTTTGATATATGAATGGCTAAAATAGTATAAACTATGTCAAAAATGGTAAAAAAAAAATAAAAAAAAACAGAAACAGAAAAATAAATGCGAGTGCTGAATCAGCAACTACACAAGATAATGTATAAGTTCTCTAAAGAACTCCACAGTAAAATAGTCAGAATTTTCCTTTAAGGGTCCGTGTACTTTCTGCTCTTTCATTTTTTTTCTTTTAAAAACAGATATTATAAAAACTCATGATTATTCTATTATTATTTTAGACTATAAATGCAGGAGAGCAGTCTGTTTTTTACTTTAGTCAAACAGGAAGTTAATACTGCTGTCAAGGAAACTCAACGCTGTGCTATGGAACCTGCTGAGCTGTTTTCTGTTTGGTCTGTTGAAACGACCAAAAGACGATGGTGATGGCCTCACAAGGATAGATTTTATTTTAACAGCAAGATGGCACGGCCGATGTGTGAAAAAACTCCATGTGTTTCTCCACAGCATGTCGGCTCAAGTACTTATTAGTATTTAATAAAGCTGCAAACACTTGGAGCTACTTTGACCACGAGCGAGAATTAGCGGGGAAGTAAATGACAGGAATTCATCAATTAAATAAATTACATCTTATTTACACTTAGTCACTGGAATAAATTCAAGATTTCCAAGTTACAGTAGGAAACAGAAGCTAAAAGCCCAGGATGCAACTCAGAGTTTTATTTTTTGGTTTGGTTTCCAGACCACAGCAAGTTGTCATACCTTTAAAACTATCTTTTGTGGAGTAAATGCCACCTCACTCCTCCAAGAGAAAAAGGATGTTGTTTTGAAAAATAAGAAAAAAGACGTACTCCTTTGAGCAACAACAAGAAAAAAACATTGACCGAGCTGTTATGTCGTAGTTAAGTTGTGTATGTGAAAATAACGCGCTCTCTTCGATCCACCGGGGAGGACTGTTCTTGAAGAATAAGGGAAAATTGGGTTGGAAATTGCACCATTATAGCATTATATGGCATCGGCCTGTTTATCTGCGGCTGGTCGGCGGAGCTCAGGGTGATGAAGGCTGGATTTATCGAGCCAGTCTGCCATTTTGGGAACACGAGAGGCGGGGCGGGGCGATAACTGTTGCTGCAGCACCCACCGGGGACACCTGGCATATGGAATTAGCTGACCCGGCACCCCCCCTTCTGACACGCTTTGTCTGCTCTTTGTCAAGTGTGTGCACGCGTGTGCGCACAAACACAGAAGGCCCATGAAAAAAAAAAACTCAAAACAGGATACGCGAGCGATGTACGCAGACGGACCGTCACACATAGGAATCAGACACGCACCAAAACATCCGTAGACCCAGACTCCCTCGGGACAACAAACATCACTTTGTGGGACATCAGACGACGTGTTGCTGTGCCGTTGAACGAGCCTGACCCGTGACGACCGTGTTTGCTGTCAACATCTTGTCTCTCCAAATCATCCGATTGCGACCGACTGCTGCCGGCGAGTCGGGGACTTTTATTGAGGCCTTGTGAATAAAGAAAAACGGGCAAATGCTTCCGACTCTAACAAGGCGTTAAGCGTTCAGGCCTTGGTTGGAGTGAATAAACATACATTTGCAAAGAAAGGACATTCTGTCATATTTTTTTTATAATTTTCTTTTATCCTCGTCTTTCATTCTAACATCTTCTGGGAACTTTTGCGTCGCTTGAACTGTGGCTTTGGAAATGAGAGATCACGGTATGTGTGGAGTAGTGAACAGGCCTACAAACGACCCAACGCAGCAGCCGCATGTAGGTCACAACAATCCCTTTGGGGAAGGAGATTACACAGGAAGCTGCATTTCCTGGTTTTGTTTGAGGGATTAGACAAATTTGGTACCTGTTACACTTAACTGAATGCCAGATTGGACATATTTTTCATAAGCATACCTGGACAGTTTTGACCTGCTGATTGAAAATAAAGGAAGACAATAATATTTTTGCTAATGTTTTCTGTTAGTTTGTTGGTTAATAACACAGACTGATCACTAACACTTCACACAAGGTCTTTAAAGTGCCTATGACATGCACATTCTTCAAATGCAAAAAGTCTAAGAAAACATCTTTATTTTGAAGAAAGTTGGAACAATACACACAATTTAACCCATTTTGTCCCATAACTGGCATATTTTCTTTTGAATTTGGCTCAGCTAAAGTGAAACAGGAAGTGACATCAAAGGGGAACTCATTAACAAAGAAAACTCTCTGGTCTTTGTTTACTGAAACAATATTATTTGAACTCTGACTCTTCTTCATCTCTCTTTGATAGTGACTCAAAATAATCTTAAGAAACATCCGATTCTTCTCTACAGTCTGTGTTATCTGCTGTTGTAGCAATGCTCTGCTCACATTCAGACATTCCCCTTTGACATCACTTCCTGTTACTTCACAGGCAAATATATCAAAAACTGTTCATCTCAGAGACATAAAATTTATTTTGCAATATTTTATTATTGTCCTCTTTCTAAAAATGCATTCATATGTATTACAAAAATTTGACGTCACAGGCACTTTAAGTTTAGCCTTTACCATTTGGAGTTAAATCTGTCTGCTAGCAAAATAGCTCATAAACCAATAGACATGTTTCAACTAAACTTCCTGAAACCACCCGTATAATCTATATATAACAGATTATTAATTGTTGGAGTCAATATGACTCAATATGGTCACCACAGCTGACCATATTAACACAAAAATGCCTATAACTCAGTTAGTTGTTCACAACATATACTCTGATGATACTTTGTACGTATATCAATCTTTTCCAGCTACAACTGTGTCCTTTCTCAACATAATCTTAGTCTGAATAATAAGCATTAATTCAAGGAATCTTGGGCCGCCTTTAAAGAAATCAGTTTCCAGCGACCCAATAATACTGTATCTGGAAAACCAAATAGGTTCTTAGCATTTTTTACAAAGTGTGAGCAGGGAAGATTATTTTCCTATTTAGAGAACATGGTGTCTAAATCTCCAATCTTGGTCACAGAAAGAGCAGAGCTCGGTTTGCATTTATTTTGCCTATAAAATACAACCTCGCTTTGTTGTCCCGCGCAACTTAAGTGACAGGAAGTCACAAAGCCCACACTTACACCCTTCCTCTCTCGCTCCCTCTCTCATTCCCAAACCCAAACGTCAAGGTTTTGCTTTCCTAACGTGCAACATATCTGTCTTTCCCAGCACTCTGCCCGGTCAGACACCAACGACTGGAGCCTTCAAAGCGAGCGCCCCCAGAATAGTTCGCATAAATGAATCAAAGCACCTCCATTTCCTTCCCTTTATTCCCTCCTAAAACTCTCAAACCCCCTGACAAACAAACACGAGACCCATCAGATAAACTAACAAACAACAACAGAACAACACTCTTCTCTTCGCCATCCGCGGAGGAAAATAGTAAGAGTTGTTTGATGAGGGTAACAGTGGCGGGGAGGGGGAAGGCGGAAGGGAAGAGGAATAAAAAGAATTCATTATGAGCTGTGCATTAATTTCTCTTGATGAAACAAAGCATAGATTTTTGGATGATGACATTAGCATGCCGGTGTTAACGGGGCTGCTCGGCTGTTATTTTCTAATCGGCTTGCGCTGTGGCAAAAAGGGCTCCATTTCCATCATAATAACAAGTGAAAAGAGTGAACTGTCACAGGGCGCTTCCTCCTCTGGCTGTGATGCATGCCCCTCAGTCTGGCCTCGCTGTGCTGATGGATGAGCCAGAGAGCGCGCTTCCCTCAATGCCAAAACCGAGCAACAAAATATGGGATCACTGCTGTGAAAGAGAATGTCACCGTCTCTTTGCTCTATACTGTATGTCAACAAGAGCAAATATCATGACCACATTAGTGGTGCTCTCCCCGCTGTATTTAAACAATGATGTTACGCAGGAAGCTTTTTCAAGACAATGGAGATGGAAAGCGATATTGACAGCGCTCGTTTGGTATTCAGCTCGTTCGGCTCCTACCTCATCATTAATGCAGGCAGGGTCCAGATTATAGGCTGGTGTTTACCACATGCAAACCCATGTTGGGAACAAAGAAGTGCTTTCCTTTGAACAACCATGTACAAAGACGGAAACACGTCGGAGAGAGAAATTAAATGAGAGCTTCAGCACAACTGAAAATAGCCTCGAACTTCAGGCAGGAAAAAAAAGAAAAGGGTGATTACTGTAAAACAATGAGTTGGGGGAGAAATTAGTCCCCTCCCTGCAGTGACTCATCCAGATATCATCAAGCCCAAGAATGGCTTCTAAACACCACTTCCTCCGTCCTCTGCTCCTCACCGGTGTGTTGGTATTCAGCTGACCTCCAATGAGTCCGGGCTACGCAGTGCCAGAGGCTACAGTGGTCGACTAACTGCAGAGAGCTGATGCTCTTAGAGGGGAGATTACTCGCCTCAGGAAAGATATGTGCTTCTTCATGCTTTTCACATCAGAACCAGACTTAAGCGCACAGAATGATACAGGTAGTCTTAAGGCCGTAGTAAATAAACAACATTTTTTGGACGCAAACTGGAAGGTGAATTAACACGTAACTCATTTATTTTTTCTCTCTCTTTCGTGTTTCCAACTTGAGAAATACAGTCCATCTTAGTTGTGTTTCAATCACTCGGTCCTTGGACGAGGGGGAATCTGTTCCTACCTGAGGGGAACCGTTCAATGACCGGCTGGTTGTCCACCTGCAGAGTGGCGTTGCCACCACTGCGCGTGAATCGCACCACGTGGTATTTGCCGTCGCTCACCATCACCGCGCTCTCCTCGATGGTGATGTCGTCCGTTCCAACGTTGAAGATCACGCCGACTTTTCCCCGTTCCTGCAAAAAAAGAAAACACAGAGAATCTTGTGAGAATTTTGTCTTAACATCCAAAAACGGGGGATCGAGAAGGCTCCTCAAAGACGAACAGACTAAGTGAAACTGTTAAAGCTTGGCTAAGTTCCAGGCAAAGGTTGTCCCTTTCCTGAATTCAAACCTCATAAATAAAAAAAAAAAATTACGATGGCTGTAGATCAGGTAAACATGGTCATCCAGCAATCAGATGTTTTGGTACCATTCAACCAATATCCATTAAACTCACCCATTTTTTGTTTGCTAATGTTGGTTAGAATGGCTGCTATCCTAAATTGGATTGACTTCAATATTTGATTTATTTTACATGCATATCCATGATAAATGTCTAAGTTTCATCTAATATCCATTGGTTCAAGATATTTTGATAACAGTTAATGGTATAGTTAAACAGAGATTTTATGCAATGTGTATCGCTTCAATGTTTTGTGGATGACTCTCAGCTATCGTCATTCCTTATTTAAGCACAACATATGTAAAATTAGTTGACTTATCTGTTTTCTAAGTTCAGTTGGCTGAAACATATATCTTCCTTTGGGTCGACATCAAAAGATAATCAGTTGTAAAAGTATATTCAGTAATTCATTTCTGAATGTTCAATTAGGTCCAGTGGTTTATGAGATGATTTGCTAACAGATAGATAGAGTTTACTTCAATAAATAAAGACAAAGTTTTAAACAATGGTCATGTGCCATCATTTAGCTCTTGGGTTATATGCTGGGGATGACTCTTAGCTACTAAGACACCAAATTTTAGCACAATTCTTCTATAATTTACTTTAATTTAGCCACTTTCGTGTTGGCTAATTTCTATAAGCTGTGGCAGCTAATTTGAATTAGGTTGATTCTCCATTCAACTCCATTAGAGATTATTTTTGGAAGGTTTATTAAAATACGTTAGGTGGTGCATGCTATATTTTTCCAATTACTGTAGACAAACAGAGATAAATGCAGACAAAGGCAAAAACATCATTGTCAGATTTTTGCCTTTTGGCAGCCAACGTCCCACTTCAGTCCACACAGATTGAAGACTCCAACATTGCCCCTAATTAGCCCCCAAGTGTATGAATATGGCTTTTACGGTAAAGTTCTTTGATTTAACAAGACTTTAGAAAGTGCTGTGTGACTGAAAGTCCATTTACCTTTTCAATATACATTGAAACAAAAGTGTGGCTCCGCTTTCCTAAAGGGATCTCAGCATTTCAGATGTTCACAGTTTAAACAAAGCCATTAAGGCATTTCACACAGGGATTACAACCACTGTGCCATTTTTAACAAGGCTTTTATAAAAGCACACCAGCTTTCACCTCTTTGTCCAAAAACACCTTAAGATTTTCTTAAATGATTGCAGACAAAGGCATCACACACTTTTGTGTTTTTACAGTTTAGCATGAAAAAATTAAAAAAACTATTTTTAGTTGTATTTTAAACACTATTAACCAAATGTGTTAATTATGGGTGTAATTATTCTGATTGTCATTTCTAACATGTAGAATAAAAAAGTTAATTTCGTCTTTATAAATGTGAACCACCTGAATGTTAGAGCCTCATTTAACCCAGAACAGGAAGAAGTCTGGGTAAAATATGGACGGGTGTCACTGACTGTAGCCACCATTCGTTTAAACAGAGGGACATTTTAGTCATTACTGTAGCAGTGAAACAGTGTGCTTATAAACATGAAAATGTTGCTCTTTTAGGCCTTGTTCATATTGGTATGTTTTCTTTTACCCTAGTTTCTAGAAATGTCTTTATCCACACGGAAATGCAGCAAACGGCTCAAACACTATACCAAGCCTGTGTGCAGCGCTGTCATAATGTCATGGAACATACAGTCTCTAATATAGACTGTAAAAACACAAAGAAAAAATAGAGGATGACGAATGCAAGAGCAAAAACTGACTCCTTTTTGTGAGCTGATGACAAAGAGGACCTCCTGCCTTGTTCCACATAAAACTACAAGACCACAAACCTGCAGCACTATAAGTGTATCAGTTCAGATATGTGGAAATATATGAGGGTTTTCTTCAGTTAAGAAACAATTGCAACCAACGGAAGCATTTAATTTATCATTACTGCATCTGTCAGGCTTGGGGTCATAGGTTAAGTTATAGAGGGGTTCATTACACCATTATGTTTAAAATATTGTGTTTACACAAAAACCATTTTTGAGAAATACCCTTTAGTGGCTCCTGTAATGCTGTTTCAAAGTAAATGCAGGGATGAAACAATAAACATTTAAGTACAGTGACGCCCAGATTTTTGCGGAGGTTACATTCTCAGAGCACCTGTTTATTGTGAAATATGCAAATATTAAACATTTGGGTGGCATCACAATGCAGTAAAAAACAAGCAAAACACACAGGAGCTAAACGGTTAGCAGCTACACGCCACGTTAGAAGGCGGAAAGGCACAGGTCATGTCCTGTACACTCATTTCTTTACATGGAACTGAATTTATGTCATGTTACAAAATTAATAAATTATATTTTTCTTAATAATTTATCTTATAAACTCATAAAAAATCACGAGAAAAAAAAACTAAATTGGAATTCCATACTGTACTATATTTCCGGTTTAGGCGAGATTACAGGGACTATCGTGAACTACTAGTAGTAGTTAGGGTACACAAGGTATGAAAAGTGACTTTGGGGTACAAAGAAACCGATTCATTTTTAAAGCTTGAATTATGAATAAGAATAAATATGTACTTGTAAAGTGCTCATAAAATAAATAATGTCTCTTACAAAGGATTGACTATATTCACAAAAAACAGCTGAATGGGCCCTTCATGTCATGTGACCAAACTCAACAGGTACTTTCTGTAGTTTGATCTCCCTGTGCATCACACCTCACTCACATCAGCCTCATAAAAAGGGAGTACTTACTGAGAACTCAGGCACCTTTATTATTCATCAACAAAGCGAACCCCACCGCCCCCCCAACCCCATCTATTAGTGTTGACAGCCGCCCTCTGCTTCAATTTTATTACATTCCGCCACCTACTCTACTCTTTTTCTGCTGCCATCGCTCTCCTCTGCCTCTGTGGTGCCTGTCCTCAGTCCTAGGAAAGGTCAAAGTCATTTACAGAGTTACAGTCTGCCAGAAAGCCACAGAACAATGGTGAGGGAGAGAAACAAAGTGCATAGCAGACAGCACCACTGCAGACACGCTGTCTGTCTGCCAGTAAATCCTCGGACGCTGTTTTGCTCAGCACACGTCTGGAAGACTTTGCTGCCCAAACCCACAGACAACGAACGCTTCCTGACTTGTCAGTATAGGTCAGGCTCATTTGCAGACGGGGTCACGTTTGAGCACCGCTCTCTGCCCTCTGCAGTTGCAACTTCATTGATTCCATTATCTCATTAGCTATGTGCATTTGTTTAGCCACTTTCCATACGCCGCCGAACTCAGAGGTGAACGTGCGACTTTTGCTCGCAGCGATTTTCCATTATTCATGGCTGATTAAGGACTTAAAAAAACCACTGCACTGTTAACAGAAGTGGAAATAGCAAGTTAATTAGGTAAATAAGTGCAGAGGCTGTATAGTTAGTTAATGATCAGTATAGTCAGCCAAACGCATCCAAACTGCTCTTTTGTGAAGTATCAGGTGGTTGCAGAATTCAGCCAAACATTGGGCATGCTCAAATGGCAGTTGTGTTTATTGTTGCAGTGAGAACAACACCCTATAAGACACAGTGTACTACTTTTATAGAAGAAGTATATGTAAGGAAGAACAAGAAACAACATAGTCAGGAATGTCTATTCCACCATAATACACAGTAAAAGACTATTGTACTCTATACAGATCAGTGCAATCAGCACATCGGCATGCACTATGCAAAGATTATGTCTATGATCAAGTAGAAGTAGTAGAAGTAATTTCATGGTAATAGCATTGCATTGAGCTAGAGATGGTTGGAGTAAAAATTGTGGATCACTTTGTTTCACCAAACAAAAGGAGACCCTTGTGATGGGAGGTTACAGCTGTTCCTTCTCCTCTGCCCGGTCTCAAAGCAAACATCCACCTGCAGTCCATCATAACGCTGAGCAGGGATTTGAGACCTCATGCTTTAGGGTGAAGGTAAAGGTTGTAGGTAGAAGTGCAATTAGAATGTAGGCCAAAACTAGAGTCTAATTTAGGTAGCAGGGAGCAGAGGGGCAATACACTGAGGCAACAGGAGGGTCTAGCATGGGAGCCTCCAAGAAAAGCAACTGATGGGAGGGTAGGCAGCATGGAACCTGAGACTATGAAAGATACTGTACTGTACTGTACTGTAACAACCAGGCCAATGATTGGTACCAGTTCATGGATCAAATACTACATTAATGATAAAGTAAATCTATAAAAATAATTTTAGGTACAATGTTTTGAGGTACAATGTAATGCCAAAACAAACTTAAATACGTCTGTCTGACTAGATGGTACAACAGTCTTACTGGACTGGTTGTGAACTGAGTTAACAGCATTTAACCAGCTGCTGGAAATAAAATTTGGAGGAAGACAATCTGCTGTGATGTTCTCAATAAGGAAGCAACTTAAAACAAAATGTTTATTTGTTTGCTGTTATTTTTTACGCACTTGCAAACCTTCAAGCTAACATTTGCAAAAATGGGTTAAGACAATGGGAAGAGGAAACCTATTTTGCTGATTTTAAGAGCAAATTTCCCACTTTTGGCGCACATCACAAACAAAGGAAAGTCCAACATGAGAGATAAACGTCGATCACGTAAATCTCAGGCGTAACCTGAACAGCCTTTATATAAAAATCCTCAGTATGTCTTGTTTGAAAAAGCTTTCCTCCACTGTGCTTGATGGACTTCCATTCAGATGATCTCATTCTGTAAAGATGCTCGGATGTCTCAAATGGCAAAGTGCTTCCACCTTCTTAGGCACTTAATGAATTGATTCATGTTATGTACTGGCCCTTGGTTTCTGTCTTAGTCTTTTTGCCTGCTCTCCCCATTGAAGGCAACATCCAATATAGGCGCGAATATAAAAACTGTCAGACGGCGATTAAAAAGGCAGACAAGAATAAAAACTCAATCAGGGCTGAGATTATTGGTACTTTTGAGCTACTGCATGACGAGTGCCAAGAAGGAAAGGGGTTAGAGGAATGCTCGGAGATGGAAATGCCAGGATCATCTCCATTACGTCCCACATGCTGGGAAGCTCAGAATTATCACAACACCTTTGCTTGGAGAATTAATTCAATTTCTCGGGGCAAAGCAAAATGAAACCGTGCTATTAAGACTGAAAAGCAGAGGGGAGAGTGAGTTTTAGTGATATTTACAGAGAGATTAGCATTTGTGTTCCGCAACATTAGGGTTCTTGTCTGTGCTGAGGGAATGTATCGAGCCCATTACGACGGCAAGCCGCAGGGAACCGGTGCTTTTTAAAAAATGATTCTAGTGAAGCAGTAATGACATTTTAATGGCCATTTCCCTTAAGCGAACATATCTCTAGAACTGAAAAGAAAATGAAAAAAAAAACTCTTTGAATGACTGGGTGCACTCAAGCCTGCAATAATGAAAGGAAAAGGACTGCTAGGTAACCTAAAATGAGCCCCGGCTGCTCTTTTAACGCCACTGCTTCTCAACTACTGCTTAGAAGTTCTCTATATGCTGATGCTGTCAGCTAATGCCACCAACAGGGGGTTTCTTACCTCTTTTATCTGAGGTTAGCTTGTCTGTTGGTCAACAGTGCAAGAAGGGGGTGCAGTGAACATAATTTTAGAAAGAGCCGATACAGGTATAACTAAAACAACTTTATGAGAGTAATGTGTCTTGTCCATTAGGCACAATCTTACAAGCTACCACAACATTGACCTGTTAGTGTTTGGAGTATGTGTTGTGTGCCACTGTCTCAAAAAGTTTTAGCTAATATCTGTAAAATCTCTTTTTCAAGGGCGGCCTGGGCCTGAAGGCGACCTATTCTACATGTTTTTGGGGGTGGGGGAAACCGGAGTACCCGGAGAAAACCCACGCAAGCATGAGGAGAACATGCAAACCCTGCACAGAAAGACCCCAGATCTGAAGTTTAAATCCTGTATTAGCTTCCTTCTCTCCCTCAACACATATAAATGAACATGCAATATTTATCAGGGTGATGGGAGGAGCTCAACTTGACCAAATAACGTGCAATCGTGGACTTAATGTCGTAATTTGAACCCAACCAACACAGAACCACCGATTCCGGCACTTTCTGTGTTTCTTAAACAGGTACAGTAAACCTTATATTGTTTTCGCTGCAGTCTACTGCTAGTTTTAATTTCTAGTTGAGGCGTTCTACTGCAGTCAGTCACAGATACGGTAATATTCCTACTTAGACGATATTTAAAACACCTTGTTGAGTTTCTGTAAACAACGCAGAAGCGGTGGCTCGAGTGATGAAAATACACACACATGCAGCGAGCTAAGCTATAAGACAGCAGTAAAAACCTTTTTAACAATGCTTCTTTCTATCCAGGTTTGTCGAAGCCCTTAATCCTCCAGCCAACATTTCAACTGAACTTTCCTGTGATTCCTGAAGTCGGTTTGAAATTAGCTGTAGAAATGTCTTTTTTCTGTTATGATATTAACACTGACTCTCCATGGAATCCATCGGACTTGTTGAACCATTTGAGATCACAGCAGATATAAATGACGTGGGGCATCGTGAGAGGAGATCGCCTTTATTATTTTCTGAATGTTTGATCAAAATCGATTCATTGGTTTAAAAAATGTTTTGCTAACAAACATGACTGACAAAGTTTTAAGCAAAGGTGTTGCACAACGTGTATCAGTCAGGGAATACCCTCAGCTACTACCAGAGTTTAGCTTGTAATTTGTAAAACTAGCTGAAGTTTAGCCATTTTAGTGTTTTATGAAGTTCAATCATAAGTTTAAGATGTATCAGTTGTAAATGTAATTATTATGTTTTATTCAATTTGTCCAGTTGTTCAGGAAATATTTAGCTGACAGGGGAACTGGCAAAATCAAAACATCCTACAATAATGTACCCTCTTTGAGTTTCTGAGTTTCATCAATGAAGTATTTAAATGTCTACAATGTTCAGGGGCTTTAAGAATCACTGCAAACAGGAATGAGTTTCATCTTCGACTAAAGTTATTATAGCTGTTTTTGCATTAAGCTTCACAAAGGAAAGTTTCATCCAGGGAAGAAAAATGAGGAAATTTGATTAAACCATTATTCAAACATTTACTCCTGAGTATTTTGGTAATTACACAAACACAAGCTAGCTGTTCATGCCAAATATTATACATTTTACTGTATAAATATAAAAAAGAGGAGCGTTTGGCAGAAAAGAGGATGATGATCAATCTGTAAGTTAATACAGTTTGGCTCCAAAAAAAGTTTCTACAGTCCTCTGTTCGGAGTCTCCTCGATTAGTTTTTTTCTTCTTCTCAAAGACAAAGTAAATTAGCTTAGTAATTCTGTGTGGCAGCCGCAGCAGAGAAAGAGCAGCACTGGAATATGGAGAGCGTTTCCGTCCAAAATGTTTCGGCGTGACCTTGCAGCATGCGAGAGCGCGTCGAGGTAAATGCAGCTGCCGAGAGGGGAATGAGAATGAGGCAGAGGCTGCAGTGGGAGCGGGTGTATCGGGGGTTATCTGGCAGCGTCGGAGCGCTCGCTGCTCATCATTCCGAGCAGAAAAGGGAAGAGAAAAGGGAGAACGAGGAGGAGCGGAGGCACTACACGATACAAGGACAGACGGAACCTTGATGGTCCTCTGTGGCCCTCAGGTGCTTTCAGATCAAAGCTCTTTTTGAAGATGTCAAGATTTCATTGTTTCTCCCCAACACACACGCTGCCAGTCAATTAAGAAGAGGGGGGAATAGAAAATGAATGAGTCGAGACGATTTTGAAGGATTTTTTTCCCCCCTCTTGTGTCACTCAACAGACAGCTCAATCACAAGATGACTAAAGCTGAAAACACACCAGGAACACATTGAAAGCACCTGCTTAAAACGGTAAAAACAGCATCCAGCTGTGGTGTGCTCTCACAACACACTTCAGCTTTTAAATAATCAACTCAATGTCTTTTTCTAACCAGATTAGCCAATCTCTCAAGCAGTGGATCAACAGAAAATGTGCTTTGTTGATTTTCCATCGTCTTTAAATTGATAACTTTCGGTCAGCCTCAAATTTTTACTGATCCATTTTTCTTACACTTAGCACAAATCTTAAAAACATTTGTGTGTGAATGAATATTCATGTGTTGTAACAATACTTCTTATTTTGTACCACTGGGGAGCCTGTGTGTGTTTCCCTTTAAATGGTTTGTTAGGAAAAATAATTTTTAAGCTGAGCATCAGAGCTGAGTATCTGAGCCTACGTTCACACTGCAGGAAAGTGCGACCCATATCAGATTTTTTTATGACACTCTGAGCGCGACAAATACAAATTTTTTCAAATCCGACCCAATTCTTTTCAGCATTGAATCAGATGTATAGCTGATGTGTTTTGGTCGTGTCACATTTTATCTGACTTTTCCATCAGTGAGGTGCGGGTGGAGGATCAATAAGGCACTAACCTCTAGTCACGCTGTTTAAATCTGTAGCTTCATACATTTACAGCTCCAAAACAGAAGTCTAGTTGCTTCGTCTTTTGACTTTTAACTGGATAGTATGATAGTAACGTCCAGCGTCGTATCTATCCTAAAATTACTCGGTGGCTACTTTATTTCCAGCTCGTCACCTTGTTCCAGAAATAAAATGCTTCACCGGAGCATCCCGGTCAGAGGCAGGTTCAGATATAGACACTGAACTAAACAAGCAGGTCAGATAATTATTTAATCGTCTCTGATTGAACAACTTCAGATTTGATGTGCTAAAAGTAGCATCCATGCTAACTCTGTAACCGGCCAGCTGAATCGTCACGTCTGTTTCTGTGCATGCTTGTCACATCAGACAGATTTAAGTTTAAGATTTAAGTCTGATGGAGGTCACATTCAAAATGTAATGTGAACATTCAGGACAATAAAGTCGTTTTTTTCCAAAAAATCTGAATTGAGCATTAGGACCTGCAGTGTGACCCATTAAAAACTTGCCAAATCTTAGTTTAAAAACATAGTTTTCGGCTACTGATTCATGTTTGGTGTCATTTATTCGATTAGAGTTAGCTAGAAGTTTGAAGAAACAAGACAAATTTCCTTTTTAACAATTTATTCATTTAACAAATGAGGGCACAGGGGCCTCAGTAGCATGTGGAAGAACCATATGCAGCCACAACATCATATGGCACCTATTACTCATGCTACTCACCAGCATGTGTACAACCCACATATGCATTTTCCTAAATTATATTAGATTTTTTACCAAGGAGCATCGTTACAACAATGAAATACTTGATCAAACACAAACCTCTTTACTTTTTGAGGTATGTTTATTTTTATATGAAAAAAAGTGATGCAACCAAGAAATAGAACTGTCAAAAAAGTAGAAGAGCAGCTTGAAGTCCAACATTAAAGTATATTAAAAAACTATTTTTGCATGTATTTACTATTATATGTATTGAAACAGAACAGTCATGGGGTGTTGAGAGCCATAAATACAAATAATGAAGGGAAACGTTTTGTGTGTTTTGCCCTTAACATTCCCTTTAACCTCCTTCACACTGAAGGATGACTCCTCTTTACAACTTACTAGATTGTGGCTGGATTGTAGCAAACTTGGAAAAAACCCTCTTTAGTGACAAGTCAGTCGCAACACAGCCACACAAAAAGGATTTTTCCTGTTATTTTTTTTTATTTTTATCTCTGAAACGTTCTCCTGGACCCTAGTTCCATTCTACACCCCTGGCATGACTCTTCGTACAGCAAAGGGATGCAGCTATAAATATCTCGTCTGTGCTAGGTTGTGTATTTGACCTTGTCATGATCGATGGCATGGCCTATGTGGCATAAGGTCAGTTTCAACAAGTAAGCTTCGTTTTCAGTGAGCAAACCGCATCAATGTGCATGGATCCCAGTGTCATGAATACACAGGCACCCCAATGCCCAGAGGTTTTGTTTATGCTCAGAACCCAAGTTGTCTTTTCACACTTTACCAGTTTTCTTTATTCACCGCCAATACCCTCCAAAAGTCATCCACAGATGAGTTTTTACATCGGTAAGATTACAACGTATCGAAAATGCACTTCACATTTAGCAAAGTTGCATTTATCTTTTTACAACTTTCCCTTTCAAATTCCTGAAACATGTCAAACAGGTGATTCTGAAGGACAAAACGTCACCTGTGAAGTATTTTGCATTTTGCTGTGTCGACATGCCTCAAAAAACTGTCCCCAATAAAAAAAAATAATAAAAAAAGAGCATCTGACCAGCTTAAGAATTTGCTGATGCTGATAATTCGGTTTGACAGATTTCATAATAACTGTCTCGTGGGTGGTGGAAATGGAAACTATTCATCGGCTTCTTTCTCATTTCCCCAATAATGATCTATCACAGCTTGTATCTGCTTGAGCTTAACTTGACGTGCCGGCGTAAGGATGCCGAGCTGCAAAATTTATGAGCCTATGAGTCAGCCAGTGGAGCAGAGTGAACAGAGACATGACTGATAAATACATTTTAACTGGATGCCCGACGAAAAGCAATCCATTCTCAGGCGGATGAGCACGTACGACGTGTTGTAAGGGCAACTTCAGATTTCATGCAGCCGCACAACATGAGTTTTTTTTCCCTTGCCTGAATGTACTGTGCATTGAACTGTACGTGCAAATTGCAGCTACAGCTGAATATCGGACAATCTATTTTGGAGGAATCCCACTGGCATCTGCAGCTGAGCCTGATAGACCCTCATACGATATCTCCGCGTCCTCCCTCTGAGAGTAATTTGGCTTTTGTTTGGGTAATCAGCCTGTAGACGCGCATGCATAATACCTGCGGGTGGAGATCGTCTGCTACAAGAAAGAACAGTACAGCGGGCTAATCTTCCTCTCAGAAACTGCAATGTTATGTAAGAAAAAGGAAATAAATGGGTGGTTGCGTAACGTGTAGACTTTTCACTGGGAAAAACCACCCGCTGTCCATTCGCTGAATGCTTTTGGAGTGTTGTGTGGCAGGAAGAGGTAAACAGAGTCAGGCGTCTATTATCCAGAGATCTCACTTTTCACGTCACCTTGAATAGCAGCGTACAATCGAAGCGGCACGTGCACAGTTTGCATTCGCCCGAGCGTGGAGACGGGTGGAAGGTAAAAACTGTCATTTTGTCGAGAGGACATGTCCGGTTTGTCTCACCACACTTTCTTTCTGTTGTCGCTCGGTCGACTCATTTGTATGTGTTTGCCGTGATCTCCGGCAGTCACCTTGAGCGAGCCCCCCCACCCCTCCAGTCTTCACACATCTTTTCATCTTAATAGCACTTTATCTCCCCTCTCTTTCCCTCCCCTCGCCTCCGTCTATTCTTTCCCTCCTCTTCAGCGACAGTGGTCATCTGTTCTTCCGCGCGCTGACAATGAGGACTGGCTTTGCTCTAATGGTGAATCGGATCTCATTGAAAAATCAATGAGTTCGACTAATGTGGTGTGTTTATGTGTGTGTGTGTGTGCGCGGGTGTATGAATCTGAATCTCCCATCAGAGCATGACTCACTCTGGGCTTGCCTATTTGTCCTGGAGTACACACAAACTGGCGGTGAGCCATGCTACTGCAGGAGGAGGCAGCATTTCTGCTACAGGCAAAAAAAAAAAAAAAAAAAAAAAATGGGTGCCATAAATCAGCCCAAACATCATTGTCTATAAGCCTGATTATAAGCTCGCACTAGAACCCTTTGTCAGCTTCCAATCTCTGACTCTATAGAAAAACAACCCATCTACTACTACACACTGAGCCCATTCAAACGTGCAGCACTGAGGGTGGAGACGGATTGTGTCCTCCGGCACAACTACTATCAGACCTGTAGGGCTGATACCACCCACGCTCCCTGTTGACACGCACACACTTGTATACAAAGATGACAACACAGAGGCCCTCCACTCACCAAAACCACCACATAAAAGGACACACACAACGGTTCAGAGAATAGAACATAGTGTTCCATTAAAGGAATGCATATCACCCATCAAGATTTAAGCAACAGTTTTGGACTAAATTATCTCTTTGGATCAAATATATGTATATGTTATTTGCAGTCCCACTCAGTAAAAACTCTCAGCCACCACCCCAACAAACGCCACCTCAAGTTATAGCTATTTTGTGTTGGTTAAATGCCATGCATGTGACCAGCATGGCAGCCGTTTTAAATAGGGTTAGGTGGAAAAAATAAATATGATATATGATAATTAAGGAAGGGGGGGGGGGGGGGGGTAGCGCCTTGTTTGGATTTAAAGAGGCAGCATCAAAACGAGTTGGTCTGAGACACACCTCAGAAAAGGGGTGAAAGAGGGGCTTGTGGAGTTACAATAATATGAGGAATTCAGAGCAAAGAAATGCAATTCCCCTTTATATAGACCCAAACTGGATGATTTACATGTGAAAAAGGAGGATTTAAAAGAATAAGTCTCCTTTAAGAAAAAAAATAAGACAGATAAGTAAATAAACAAAATTAACAAAATAAAAATGAATTGTGTGGACATATCATATTTCTGCTGGAAATACTCCAGGCTGCACTACTCCAGCTAGCTTCCACCACTATTCAAGTTTCTGAATAGCTTAACAATTATTTTACTTAGACTAGCCATTTTCTCATCAATCATGTTCAAAATTTAACTGATGTCATTTAACAAACCTTTCTGCAACAGGTAAGATACTGATTGTTCATAACCTTTCTACAGAACTCACTTCCTTCAATTACTATACTGTGTTTGAGACACGTTTCCTACAATCACAATGATCCATTCAAAGGAAAGATTTTATCTATATACTGTATATTGATTTTGTTCTTCACCTAATGTTGTAACAAAAGATTTTTTTCTAAATGGGCTAAATAACTGCAAACACAGTGCTGACAGACTGGAACACAAGACTGAGTGCATAAACAGTACGCAAAGCTGAAGGGAACATAATGTATGAAGTAGATATTAGGTATTGTAAAGGTATTTGTATATGTTGAACATTTTGCAATAAATACTGGTTCGATTCAGAGCTCCCTCATCATACGGCTTAAAAAAAGCAAAGCAAAATAAAAAAAAAGTCATCCACTGTGTCCAATATGACCTTTCTGTTTCGAACTGTGAAGTTCCTCACCTTTAAACAACGCGTTAGACTTAAAAACATCTATCAAACGGTGGCCGGTCTGCCTTTTTCGGCTTTATCGCATGAAAAATGAATAAAACAGAGCTGTGATATTAAGGGGAATATGTATTCTTAGCGCTGAAATAGACCTGTGATTTACAACTTGGACTGCTGTCAGGAGCGGGAGCGGGAGGCAGTGGGAATTTATCAAGATGCACAAGTGAAACCTGAACATTTCAAAGAGCAGAGATATTGTCACGTCAGCGCCTCTTCAGTCCTCCCTCAGCCAGTGATGGATGGAGGATCGAGGAGATAGAAGAAGAAGAAGGTGCAGGATTTAAAGAAGTATAGTACGTCAGCGAGAGGAATAACGAAGAGGGACAGTTGGAAATGGTTGGAAGTAATGGTACGACAGTGAACAAAGGCTTGGGAGCCACAGGTCTGGAGCTCCGGGGGTGTATTCCTTCAGGAGGAGCCAGGGAAGTATCCCTGTTACTGTAACAGGAGAAATCAATGTGTATCTACCTCCAGTTCATCATTTTACCAGGCTGAACCAGACATGGGGAGATATTCGTCAATGTGGCAAACCTAATGTAGGACAAAGTCTCTTACGATATAAAGTTTCCCATGCACTTTGATTTGTCTGTTTCCTTTTTCCAATTAGCCTATGCATTTACTGGTGCCTCCCGCTAATCCTTCATCACACTATAAGATACGGTAATAATCCTTGTTTCTGACACAAAACCTCATTATGCTGCTAATCATTCTTGGAACAAAGCAAAGCCCGAGCTGATAACTTTACATGACATTTTATCAGTTCTGTAAAAGATTTAACTCCTGCAGGATATTATTTTTCTCCCGGCTTCTTTTCAAAACAGCCGTTTGGTAATTTTCCTTCTTTAACCTTTGCTTTTTTTATCAGAACAGTGTAAGCTTTGTTATTTTTGTTTTCTACTTTGTTAAGAAGGTAAATCTTCAACTTGTAATGTCCCTCACTTGGGAATTTTAAACACCAGCTCTGTCTCTCCTCACAGCTTCGTTTTCTGTATTTAGTGGAGTTGCAGAATGTAGCTTTGGAGGAATCCAGTTGATCAATGAGCTCTTCAGGAGGAAAATCTGACACTCAGAGTGCTCTGTAGCTGATGGAGAAGGGTGTATCAAGTCAAAACAACCCAGGATTGTAGATTATTCCTGCCTGGCAGTGTAAATCTAGTCAGCAAGCTGTGAAATGAGATCTCAGAGTCCTTGAATATTGTGCATAAGCGGTGTTTCTGCTCAGAGACGTCATACAGTAATAATCCTTTGTGACATTGTACGAGTTAATTCTGTAGAACCGTAGAGTCTGTCTCAGTTGATGCCACAACAGATTAACAAAAGGCAGAGAAAAGTACTGCTGAGTCAACTTAATCTAAATAAAAAAACAGACTGAAACAATTTGGAATAGATTTCTACTTTTTTAGATAATTGCCTCAATTATATCTCTCTAAATAAGTATATCACAGGGGTCTGCAACCATTATGACATTATTGAAAAAAACATTTCTGCCCGATCACCTGCTAAGCAAAATTTGTTTAAAGTCACAAAACCTAATTTTACTTGAAAAATACAAAAGAGAACACAATCAGTCAGAAAACTGCTAAAACATTATGGTGCTATCCCTATGTCTGCCAGCATCTATGATTCCTAACTAATCATTTAGTACACCCATCCCTATGCTCCCTGGTAACTGTATGTTTGAACATAGGTACTGGGGACAGTAAGTACCAGAGAACATCGGTATTGTGGACTGTAGGCACCGGGGAACATTGGTACTCGAGATCACAGGTACTGGGTACCATAAACATTGGGGACCATAGGTACCAAAGAACTGGGGAATGTAGTTACCAAGGACTATAGGTCCTGTGGAACACAAGTACCGGAGAACATATGTATTGGGAACCGTAGGTACTGGAGATAGCAGGTAAGGTACCAGGGACTGTAGGTAGTGGGAAACATAGACATTAGGGATCATAGGTATGAAGGATCATAGGTACTGGGTATCATAGGTACTGAGGAACATAGGTATGGACCCCAAACTAATCTGTCATACTCAAAGAAACTAAATATGATCACTAACACCCAATGATTATTTTGATGCTAACAAATGTTAGCATTCACCAACATTATTTTTTTTTTCTTAACAAATTGTCATTATCTTTAGTTTTGTTGCATTCATGGTACATTGTAGGATTACAGTTTACGATTTATACAATGAGATATGATTTAAAGACTAACTTCAAAGACCAATGAGCTGATCTAGTGCTGTTGAAAAATGGACTTCTGTGAAGAGTTTGTATCTAAAAACTTCTCAGCCTTCTGCTCTGCTGTCAATGTGTCATGTCTGACTTTACACTGTTGAAAAGAAATGGAGGTCGCCTCCTTTTGTGCACTTCCTTGTGATGTTTTTATCATTTTGACTCTTGGACCTTGTGTGTGGCTATGTCTGAGAGATGTATATTCAAATTGTGACGCCGGAGTGTTTGTGCCTGTTCCTCTCCGCTGAGGAGAAGCGAGGCAGGCAGCTGGCCAAAATTGAAGAAAATGGCTGTGACCTTCTGAGAAAATCAAGAGTGAAATGTTTTCTGTCACTGTTGCTTTCACTTGTCTCAACTTTCTGTCCTCACAGCCTCAGTTTCCCTCACACTTTTTTTTTTACTACTAAAGAAAAAATACCCACAACCTCTCAGTGCTACCGTGGGGCAGACATTTAATTACATCTGTGCAGCAGAAAAACACATGTTTTACTTTCATTGTTTTAGATACCAAGGTGAGGAGTATCTCCATATGTGGCCATGAAAACACCACATCTGCGTAAAGGTTGGAGGTTTTACATACTCTTCATTTTCATTCCCAAGACTGAATATAGTTGATGTTTTTCTGCTGATACAGCTGCATAAAACAAGATCTTGTTCAAATCAAACCAAATGTTGTTGACTAATATAGAATTAAAAGTAGCATTCCTCCAATGAATGCACACACCTTTCATACCAAAGTACTACACAACTATCATCTCATGTTTGGAAATGATAGGAGTTGTAGCCAAGCCTTAAAATAGCATTATATGTGATCCTGTGAGATAATTTAAGATCTTACACTCAATGTGTTGTAAATGACTCTCGCCTTCAATTGCATCAAATTTTAGGTTGACATCTGAAAAACTAAGGCCATTTTTTTCTTTCATGTTTTCTGGGGTCAGTTTACTCTGCTGGCCATTTTAAATTAGGTTTAACCAAGTTCACAATCAGGTAATCAGGTATAAAAAACAAAACCTGCACTAAAAAGCCAATTATTTTGACTTTAAAATAAGAAAAGAATACAGAAAAGGATGATAACAGTAAATTCTCTGTTATTCTTTCCACACTAAAATCAAAGATAACTGAAAAGTTCAAACTTAATTTTTTTTGGCTTGAAAGCTGGCCAGCTGCTGTGAGAAGAATGCATTAAATACAGTGACAAAAGGAGAAAGCACAACACTATTTTACATTTAAAGTTTTGGCTTTGTGGCTGGATAAAGTGTTAATGAGGGCCAGATCTGACCCATTGACCTTGAGTTTGGCACGACGTCAAAGAAGCTGATATACAAGAATAATAACATAATGAATTCACCAAATAAGCTACTAACGCGCTTTGCATTAAATTGTATTTATAGTGTCTGAATGTAATTCACAAGTTACAGTGTAAACATAAAGCAGTGCTCTTGAAGTTCATGGCCATTCCACCATATTTGGCTGGAAACAGTATGGGCTAGAAAAGGGAAGAAAACATATGAAATAGGCATTTAATCTGTTTTCTTTCCCTTGTTTTGTCTCTTTTATCCATACTTATCACAGTCAAAAAAAGGCATTAATACACACTGCAGTGTTTGTGCTATGAAAGGACTCATACAGTGCACTTTTCTTGGCACAACAGAAGCTCTCAGACACTAAGAGCAGGAAAATAAGTGCCAATAAATGCTGAGCTTCCATCAAAAGACCAGTGGTAGACCATTAAGTGCAGCAGCATGAAAAGCTTCTGTATCTATGTCCCTAATATAGGACCTATACCTTCATATACTCTGATGGTTTGTTTCAATTTGGACCACAGAGCGCTTCTCGGACCTTCAAATGCCCTCGCCATATCGTCAACTTTTTCTTTATTCTCACACATCATTTGGAGACTGTTCAATTTTTCTTACCTGCCTTTTCCATTTCCCAATCTGCTGCCCTGAGAGCGGTCCAACATCCTCTACGGTCTCCTTCCTCCTGTTTTCTTTTTCATCTTTGGGTCTCTGCGGGCAGAGCGGGAGGTGGAACCTAGTAGAGAAGAACGGCTCCGGAGCGCATGGGCTAATATTTGCCCTACGCTAAACCGAGCAAACACGGGGAAAGCAAACACCTCTGTCCCTGGCTGGCTGCCTTGTTGTCCTTTTGTCCTCGCCCTGTCTTTCCAGCGCTGCTGTAGAGCTCACTGCTGGCTAATCGAGGCACACACTTTGCACATGTTGGTTTCCAAAATAGAAAAAATAATAAAAAAATAAAAATCCCTCACCAGCCAAGGGATAAAGCTGATACCGTAATCTGCTTCTGGTGTGTCTTTCTAAATCAGGGTGTGAATCTTATTAGCACACCTGTGCAATCCAAAGTCTTCTAATCCAGCAGTCCTGGCACTGATGAAGGTTGCAGTATTCTGATGAAAATAAGCTTGCAGCATTTGTACCTTCCATAATACAGCAGCTAAAAATGACAATATTTCTTCATCATTGCTGAGTGAGGTGAATGTAATAAGAAGTTTACTTGAATAATTTAAGGCAATGGAAGTAAAAGTATGATTCATTCTACCATTTTTTTCTAATTACATCATGCAAGATTCAGAATAATGACAGATCTGAAAAGGATCATTAGGATGGTATCTCTGGGCTGCCACTGTTGGCGAATGACATTTGTAAGGGAGTCATCAACAAATTGTAGAGCTGTATTTGGATACCTGCAAAAAGAGCTCCCCTTACAAGGAAGCCATCAAATTAAAGCAAAAATGTTCTGAGTTCAATCCCCGGTTTGGACCTAGGGTCTTTCTGTGTGGAGTTTGCATGTTCTCCTTGTGTTTACGTGGGTATTCTCCAGGTTCTCTGGTTTCCTCCCACAGTTTAAAAATATGCATGATATACTTTTAGGCCCAGGCCTCCATTGAAAAACAGATCAGTGACCTCAATGGGATTTGTCTGGTTGAATAAAGGTAAATAACTAAACTGCTGTTTTTGCACATCTATGTTTATTGTCTGCACTGTGATACTTTACAGTTTATAGTCTGTTGAGATTATTTTGCACTGAAAACTGTTTATATTCTGTAAAGTAACTAGCATGTGAACCTCTGTACTGATGCTGCTGTGACACCTGAATTTCCCCTCGGCAGGACGATAAAGGCTATTTTTTATTCTTCTATTCTACTCTAATTCAAGGCTACAGCCCTGACTGTTCAGGTCTAAAAACCATAACCAAAATCATTGGCAGCTGTCAAGGTGGGTACAATGTGGGAGGAATTATGCGAAAAAAAAATGTGCACAGCATATAATTCAATTTTGCTAATTGTGCACTGTGAACCCCCAATTTTTGCAGGGGTTATGTTCTCCGAGTGCCCGCAAATTGTGAAAAAAATGTGAATATCGGACATGGTCTAGAAAAGGCCTACTGGCATCTTCATGCAGTAAGAACCAAACAAAAACATACAGGAGCTAAACAATGAAGGCTTCAGTGTTGTTGGTCGGCAGCCGACCGGACGACGCGCGGTCAGGTGGTTGTTTGGCGTTTGTTTTTGCACACACCTTTAAATAGCCCCTGAGACAAACCATGCCGAGCTCCTGGGAAACCCCTCCTGCTGCAGTATACATCACTGAATGGGGTTTCTTCCCGCTGGAGTCTACAATGCATCACCCAATGTTATTTGTGCACAAGTCTGTCCTGGTTAAAGCTCCACAGCTTTTATCAGTCAGATTCCTTCCCATAACATTAAAGTGACATGACGCATTTGAATAAATATAAATCAATGGTATCTATTTTTTCCCATCAATGTAATTCAGACAGGGGTTAACATTATTTTTTTAAATTTAGGGGATTTGCTTAAAACCTTACAGCAGCTGTTTTCTCACTAGATTTGATTAAATGTTATAGTTACCTCCGCAATGGGATGAGGTAATGTTGTCAGTCGCGTATGTCTGTCTGTCTGTCTGTGGACAAAATTACTGAAAAACCTATGGACGGATTGTCATGAAATTTTTACCACGTGGGTATTGGCCAAAGGAATACACCATTACTTTTTGGTTATGATCCGGATCACAATGCGGATACAGGATTTTTTCTTTTAAATCGAGGCTGTAACATTATATAAGACACACAAATTAAACCGAAAGTAAAGCTGTCTGTGTCTGCTGCGCTGACTTTATGAGGAAGCACTGAAGATGGTCAAACAGTTAAAAACCCATAAAAGGGGATAAAACAGACGTTTTGCACGGTGGATTCTGACTGATGAAAACTTTGGAGCTTAATTCAGGACCAGTTGTGGACGAATAAAGTCAGCTGACGAGTCTCTGACTTTTTTTCTCTCCTTTTGCGCATGAAGTCAGGATGAAATTGGCGGAGGTATGCACTCTCTGAGTGCTTCTAGTTTTAAGTGTTTTAACACTGCATTTAAATGTGTTTTTCACATGCACTGATCTCTACTCTATAAATAGCAGTTCATTGTATGGCAGTTTGCTGTGAAGCTTTTCAGGATTTAAATTCAACAATCCTATTTTTTGAATGTACATTTTGTTGGTTTGCATTATTAAAAAAAAGACATTAATTTTTCCTTCATTTCCAAACATTGAAAAACACAAAAATGAAACAAAACACCTGCACCTGAAAACAAGGTCAAAACAGCTCCAATTTCCACTGCATTCTAACATTCTTTTGGTGGTAATATGTAATGCAATGATGATCTTCTAATGCTGGTTCTGTTTTGAACTTGCAGGAAGTTAAACCTGCTAAATCTACAGAAAACCATTAGTTGAATTTGCATTATTAGTTTGGCTTTCAACATTAAACTAAAAGAAAAAGGAATATTTTGTTGCCAATTCTTGGTAAAACGTAGCCATAAATAATAGAAAGTCTAATTATAATTAACATTTATTGTAGCGTTAATCATTTATGGATTTATTGTATAATGTCCTATTGCTCAGAGGGTAATTTAATAACATTTTAAAGACACTATTTAACCCAGCAGTAATTTACACAACCAAAGTGATGATTATTAATCACAACCATAGATTGTTATGACACCATTTAAATTCTAGCTTCTAGGTTATAATGAATTGCTTGTTCAAATCTACAAAACCAAATAATAAATCAAATGAGCCATTAGAAATTCTTCGAAAAAGCCAGAGTGCTACAGTTCATTATCCACCTGGACAGAAACAAAAAGCACAAATTATTCTTGTTCCTAACTTCTGTGATACAAACACTGTAATTAATGCTTCAGTAAGGTTTGGTAAAGTACAAGCCATAAGCAAAAATACTTCTTTCGGTGATGAAGAAATGAGGCGAAAAAAACAAACCAAAAAAAGTGCTTCATTAGCTCAGCTCCCTTCCTCAAGACCAACCTGCTTCAGGTCTTTCAGGTTGGATCAGTGCCGCTTGTGTTTAATGATCTGTCCGGGCTTTGACTGGACCGATCTGGGACTTTATTTTTCCAGGACATTTATCTGCTTCTACATAAAACACTGAAGTGTTGCTTTAAAAAGTGTTCGGGGTCGTTGTCCTACCAGAAAATAAACCTCTGACCCAGTCTAAACAAGTTTACCTCAAGAAATTCTTCACCTTCTGTAATCCATCTCTCTATCTCCTTTGACCTGTTCTTTAGTCCCTGCTGAAGACAAGCATCCCCACTGCATGATGCGGCCACTGCCATGCTTTACTGTGGAGATGGTATTCAAGACATGCTGAGTGGTGTTAGGCTTGTATAAGACATGATGGTGTCCTTGGTGAGTAAAATGACCAGTTTTAGTCTCACCACAGCAGCTGCTTTACATGTTTGAAGTGTCTCCAATATATACAGATACTACACCGTTACTGCTGAAGAGCATCCCAACTCAATGAAAATTATCTTTGGCCTTCTGGTTTTTTGTCAGGTTCAAAAAGTTTAGCCGACAACCCTTTTTTTGTCAGGTTTGCCGAGGTTAGCTAATCTCTTTCCTAATATTTGTTTGTGTTCTGTAGAGTGTCCAGGGTTTAGGTTATACACTATATTTCCAAAAGTATTTGCTCACCCATCCAAATGACTAGATTAGGAATGAGATGTACCTTAAGCTCATTTGAATCAAGGCAGGTGAGCCAGTACTTTTGGCAATATAGTGTATTTTAAAAATCCAGCTGTGATCTACACGACTCCACAGCTTGGTCTCTGACCTGTGTGTAGTCCTCACTGAAGGTGGCATCTCAGTTAACTGGTGTTGTTGGGAGACCAGTTGGTGAAATAGTTCCCTCAAAACTGTGACAAAATACATACATTTTCAGGCGCAGACTCACTGAAGGCTGAGTGTTTGAGACCAAGTGACCATCGAGCCATATAGCCCCGAACAGCAAGCAGAGCTAGCAAATCTCTAATCTTGGGTGTGCACATTATTTTGTTGCCAATGTCAGCTCATTTTGTTTCCACTTTTCCAGCTGCCTCAACATTCCTGATTTTATTTCCTGGAATACACTTTTGAAGATAAGCCAACCCATTTTCAATAACAACTATTGATCATCAGGGTGGGTTTTAGATTTAGATATTTGCCATAGATGGTTTCTGTCAGAGGAGATAGGTTAAAAATGCCCACAATGATTTTATGACTATTTTGTTGGTTTTGGATGTCATTGTGTATGGCAGCATAATGGCTTAGCAGTTAGCACTGGTGCCTCACAGCAGGATCCCCAATTTGGACCTGGGGTCTTTCTGTATGGAGTTTTCATGTGCTTCTCTTTTTTTTCCATTTTCTCTGGTTTTCTACCACAAACAAACAAAAAAAAACATACATGTTAGGCTGCCTTCAGGTTCAGGCCTCGCTTGCACAAGAGATCTCAAGGGGATTTGCCTGGTTAAATAAAGCTTAATAGATAATTATAGTAACTGTTGTCGAACAAATGTTTTAAAAGGTTTTTCAAAACTTCAGTAAAAGCGACTCGTGAGAAGTTGAGAAAGATGTGAAAATCACAATTAACTCACATTAACTCTCAATAAGGGATGATAGTTTAGTCTTAGAACTCAATGGATACAAAGGAAAAAATATGTTTTTTTAGTGAACAAACTAGTCTAATCCAATAAATAAACGGCCCAATAAAAGTAGCGAATTGAGAGGTGCACGTAGTAAATTATCATGCAAGAAATTGCAACTGATACTGACTAATTAAATGTAGAAATTGCTTTCTCGTAACCTCTGGCCTGTGTAACACCGGGGTAACTGCTGTGACAGTCATGCATAATGCGGATGAAAAATTCACGCCACATCGACGGAATTGCCAAGTGGAAAAGAAAGGAAGAAAAAACCATTCTCACGACACTTAACGCAGTTACAAAATGAGAACAAAGCACAATATGCCAAGGTAAATTGGTGTTTATATTCCTGATTTTTCTTTTTTTTTCTTTTAAAAGGCACTGGAAAACACAACAGAGCAGGGCTGAAAGTGAGAGCTTGGGGGAAAAAAATTGTATTTTTTTTGTCTGGCCCCCCGACAGGCAGTTCCAAAGTCACTTATAAACATCAGAGGCTGTCGCCGGCAGTGAAAACTGTGTGCGAATGTTGTTTACAAGGTGACAGCAACGTCTTCAAAGACATCAGTTTGAACTAAATAGAAGAGGAGGAAAGTTTGTTCTTGATTGTTTGCAGAGCATTATAGAGAGGGATGACATCGCTGTGTGAGGGGACAGACTGGCCTCTGGCCATTTAATAAATGATAAAATTCTTCCACAGTCACAATATGAATGCATCCACTTCTCATCTTATTTAACGGACAAATCCTTTATTTTTTTTAACAACAATGCTTACATCGATCGTTTTTTTTTTTACCCCCCACCAGAGTCAAGCAATTAAAAGGTGTCAACTCTGAGCTCGAGTGGAGAAAGGTTTGGAGTCGAGCACCGCCGCATGGAACAGGTACGTGTGCAGCGCTGCACTTAGCGAGACGTGTCCCTGCCAACGACTTGCGCCTTCACACGTGTGTGGGCGACTTGCCTTACCAGGTGCGGCCCTGCATCCCCAGCAGGTAATAAACACCGCTGCTGCCTCTCCAGCCTGCAGGTCCTAAACCCCCCCACCATCGCTCGCCGCGTCGCTATAGCAACCCCGCCGTGCCAGTTCAGTGGCCGTCAGCCACGATGAATCATATGCCAAGGAAATGATAGGACAGTGATAGCGAACACTCATGGCCTGGCCTTCAATTTGCTCGCCGATCCCTCCCCCCAACCCCTTCACCCACTCTCTGTACTCATGTACAGGATGTTACAACACAAGTATGCCAGCTCACACACAAACACACACACACATTCAAATTATTAGTCACTCCCAAAATAACCACATTTCATCCTGCTGTCAACAAGCAGTAAAATCTCTCAAGCGTAGCGCAGCAGGTTCACAGGGTAAGATAATTGTGCTGATTTTTGTAACAATTTTGCCCTTCCGGCAATCTCCAGGACTTCCCGACTGTCATGATGGCTCTAAAGATAATCTTATGGATGTTGTAGACGTCTTTTTGTTTTGTTTTCTTAAAAACAGCCCACAAACTATCACCATTGCTTCTTCCTCGTCGACTATGTTTATTTACTCTCAACTCACGTTTGATCTCAAAGTCTCGCGAGATTTACCGTCTGACGTCTGAATGTTTGAGTCAAATCTGTTGGTGTGGCTGTTGGACCAAACCTGTCATTTTTGCTTTTTTTTATCATCGTATGCGGGGTCCTAAAATCTTGCCGTGTACCTTAGATTTATTTTTGGCTTTTTTGTGGGCTCTATATCGAAGCCCATTTCTGCTATGAAAAAAAAAGATAAAAGCCCAACAGGAAGTCATTACTTTGACTTTTAAAGTCATGATTAGGACTTTTATTCTCGTAATTACAACTTTAAAAGTTGAAATTATGACTTTTATTCTCATAAGTAGCTACGACTTTTAAAGTCAAAATTATGACTTTTATTCTCATAAGTAGCTACGACTTTTAAAGTCAAAATTATGACTTTTATTCTCGTAATTAAGACTTTTAAAGTCGTAATTACGAGAATTTTGACTTCCTGTTGGGCTTTTATTTTTTCTTTCATGGCGGAAATGGGCTTCAATAGCTCTACAATCAGCACACAAAGGTTTACAGCAACAAACAAATGTAGTTTTCATTACTTATAGGTTATTAATGAATCCTCATTTCTCACAAATAAATCAAAGCAGTCTGTTAATACATGGGGACTCACAGGCCCAGTCCACATTACTCTGAATAATATTTAAAAATTACAATATGCATGCAAATGAAGGGTTTAGTAACAAAAACAAAGATTATTTAGATTTTTTTTTTCTAGGTGAAGTTAAAAAAATATATTTTTAGGGATCAGAATGGACTTGAAATGTGGAATGTTCTGTAGGTGGTGCTGAGGGTTCTGCATAGAGTTAAATATCACTAGAGTGAGTTATGTCTGATCTGTCCACTGTTAGAAGTGTAATGTAAGTAAAAAATGGCAGTCATACAAATCATCAGCTCACAGTCATCATAGCAATCATTAGATTAACAGCAACTAGATGTCTGTCACAATGTTTCTGTGATATTTTTACAATAAATTAATACAATTGCTAATAAATCCAAGTTCGTTCAACAATCACATAAAACAGTCACATGTATGTGTGTATATATATA
>JAUBOC010000170.1:15833239-15843460 GCA_032275365.1 Anablepsoides cearensis | reverse complement strand
CCTAGCGCAAAAACATTTTGTCGAAAAACAGAAGTTTTTTCGTAATTGACGTGTTTCCATTGAGCAAATTTATTTTCGAAATTGTAATTTGCGCATTTTCATGGTCAATGGAAACGCAGCTACTGAGAACAAATCGGTTATGGTTGAAAACCTAACATTGTTTCAACATGCAAGTCACTGACCACTTTCTGTATAAATTCAACATTAGTGAATGTTGATGCCTAACCATAATTACTATATGAAAGTCATGTAAAATCTATAAGTTGTTTTTATTATGTTAACAGACAGACCTGGCTCTAAATAGTTATTTTTCTGGCCGCTCCCTTCTTCAAGGGTCAGCACAGCGAGGCAACTCGCACAAACATTTGCCAATTATTTTTATGCTGAATGCACATTTTGATGCAAGTACAGCCCACCCAGCTACCATCAATGCTGGGTGGTCAGTGCTTGGTTAGTTAAACCATTATTTGCCTTACTCTAGGCCCTTAAGCAAAGCCATTTAAACCACCCCCTATCCCATCACTTGAGGTGCTTCACCTTTCTCATCAACATTTTTTAATTTGATTGTATAAAGAGCAGGGATCTGATCACAGATCTATAGCCACTCCCATATTTTAGTTGATGACAACTATTTATAATGAATAACTTGTTTTACACTGTACACTGGAAAAGTACAGTGAAAACTGACATGCGATACAAACACACAAACACTGATCTCCAGTTTAAAGAAGCGATGACAAACGTTAGATAAAACTCCTGTTTCAGATAACCCAGATGTCTCAGATCTGGCACCACACAGTAAGTGTCTTGTCAGTGCCGGCGCTTGTGCTTGTGCCAGTGTGTGTGTTTGAGCTTCTTTGTTGGTGTCAGAGATAATATCAAATACAACGACAGCCCCATATCACAGGTTTGTGTGTGTATGTAAATGCATCCGTATACTGTTTGTGTCCTTCAGACTGTGCACTCGCAGCGGTGAGTGCTGTGATGTGTGGATATACTTCTCTGTGTGCGCCACATTAAAGGCCTTCTCGCGTTATCTCTCTGCGAGGATTAGAGCACATAAGCTAAGCCTGGGGGCTCTGATTTCCCATATCAAATGCTATCAACGATTGCTGGACGCCAGCACAGAGCTCTTTATTGGAGAACCTCTCGTATCTAACAGACAGCTATCTAGCAAAAAGGTAATGAGCCGTGGAAAGCTTGCTGACATGATGCTACAAAATATGGGATTATTTGGCTCCCTTGTGCATAAATAAACTTAATTTGTACAGTAAAAGAGAATAAATCAACAGAAATTGGCTGAAATGTCTCACTCAATCATTCAAGACATTTTGGTCATTGGTGGCCAATGAAAACAAGATAAAACTGCCTTCTATAACTTATCTGACACACAATAGTGTCATCTACAGTAGCAATTAAAATAAATGCTTTCTCATTTTGACATAAATCAAAAATACTAAAGGAAACCTTTACTACAATGAAAAGATCTGAACAGTGCACACAAGTGGAAAATCTATCCAATTTGATATGGGTCGACCTAACTGTGAAAAATACAAAAAATAACTATGAAATAAATAAGAAGACATGTTTGTAGTCTAAAACTAGTTATGATCTGTATTCTGCAAAGCCCCATTCACACTGAATAATGACCCCTTCTCTCCCAATTCCTCTCCTCAATCTAAATGACACATTGCAGCAAATTTGCAGATGTACCTCTGGACCTCTATAACATTAATCCACCAAAACTTCACTATGGATGTATTATACTTGCTCAAATAATTGTGGACCTGTCATGCTTTATTTTATTTAATGGGGAACCCATGGTTTATTTGCCTTTATTTAACAAGACAAATAGCATTGAGATCAGAGATCTCTTTTGCAAGGGAGGTCTGGGCCTGAAGGCAGCCTGTTTTTCCATACATGCCTGAGAACCTCAACAAGACCATTTCTGTAGTAGTTGGGTCTTCATCCATTTTGAAGCAAGATTTAGGACATATTTTTGATCCTGCAATTGATTGGTTGGTTTACAGTACTACTGTGGCAGAGTGGTTAGAGGGGTTGTCCTGGAACCGGAAGGTCACCCTGCCGAAGGTCGATCTCCCGTTCCAACTGTCTCAGTTGTTGTTTCCTTGGGCAAGATACTTCACCCCAATGCCTCTGATGTGTCCCATAAGTGTATGAATGTGTTTGGCACTGATTAGTCTCCATAGATGATTGTAAATGTTAACTTTGTAGGAGATCTAGTAGAATTCTGTGTGAATGGGTAAATGAGGACACATATTGTAGTGTGAAGCACTTTGAGTAACCTGGTTGGGTAGAAAGGTGCTATATAAGTACAGTCCATTTACTGTATACTGGCGTTTGCAAAAATTGAAACAAAATGTTTTAGGTGCTGTCATCAAAGACTATTTTATTTTCAGTGTCCAAAATGGGGTGTTTATTTGTGCTACCTTATTATATTTTTGAGCCAGACTTTTCCCACTTAGGATGTTGTCAACTGTGCTCAAAGAACGACTCCTTGGTCTTCCTCCCGAGGTAATTCATTGAATTATTATTATTTTGTTTCATTAAGAAAAATGTTTGTTTCTTCTTTCAGAATTAGGCCAACCTCATGTCTTTTCTCATATTATTTTCTTCGTTTTTATGAGTCGTCAACTTGTTTCTGGTATAATTTAGCCACCAAAACATTGTGTTTCAGGCTTATTTTTCTAGTGAAATAGAAACCGAGAGAAACTGCTGCCGCTGGCAGCCTAAGCTGGTTAGTGGAGCTTAAATTGGGAGGTGAGGTCTGGACTGAGCCTCCCGCTGAGCAGCAAAGTGCATATGGCACTAGCTTTCGCAGATAGGGATGGTGAAGAGAAATGTCCTCACTTCAGGACATCAGAGAGTCCAGAGAGGGAAGAGGATGACTGAAGAAACGTGTTTTGTGTCCAGGGGGAGGAGGTGTGGTTGCTCTGACAGGTTATGGATGGCATCAAAATAAAAATAAAAATGCAGCGTACCTCACAAATGAATCTAATAATTTGGAACCTGTACTAGTGTCTACATGACGTTACAGATTTTAAAAGAGTTCCCTGAAGAATGTTGCACAAACTGGACCAAAAGGTTCCAATGTGAACTTCAGTCCTAGTTATGCTTTGATCTGCCTGAACAACACAATATATAAAAACAATAATTCTCTGACAATGGATGACGGGCACTGGAGGGATAAAACAGTTGAGTGGAGGCTGAGTTGTGATCACAACATGCCACTTCCTCTCGTGGTCAATGAGCTCTTGGATACCAGGGTCCTGCCTTCACCATAGTCACAGCCCAAAGTGGACACAGAAGACAGTTGTGGTTCAGACTCAGATAGCATTTTGGTACAGTGCACACAGGCAGCACTTCCTGGACAGGGAACCCTCCAGTGATGTCTTGCACCGAGGAGCAGAAAAAGACAGAGAGGGAAAGAAAAAAAAGTGAGGTATAAACCTGGGATTTCAATTCTTTTGAAATGTTTTGTGAGGCCGTCTGAGCCTTAAGCTCTCACCGACAGAACCAATAAATCCACCCCTGTCTGAGTTGGCTGTCTGGGAAGAAATGTTTCAGGGTAAATAGTTTAGTATGGTCATAAAGCGTTGGTTAGGAGCAAATAAAATGGCTTTTATTGAGCATTTTGTGTACGTTTGGGGGAATATTTTGTAGGACAAGTTCAGGGGCTGTGGTTGATCAGTGGTCAGTGCCGCAGTCTTGCAATCCTGAGGCTGAAAGTTCAAGCCCGGGTTATGTTAGGAAGGGAAAATCATTTCCAAATGTTTCATGCCAGTTTGCTTGCTGTCGCAACCCCTGCGACTCAGTCTTACATTATGCACCAATCATGCAATAATGTAATATCTTGCAAAATATGTTAACTTTTGATGTATTTTTTAAGGATCGTCTCTTAGTTATTACTACATCAAACCGGAGCTCCAAATCAGTAAATTTTTATGTGTTGAGACAGTCATCTTGAGTTTGGATGACTCCAAAAGTTAATCAGATGTAGATGTGCAACCAAAGATTCAAAGTTTATCTTGTGACTCATGAGATATTTTGGTGAAAGACAACCAAAATTGATACTAATACCGAATGGCAAAGTTTTAAACACTATTGTGCTTAAAATGTGTGCTGTGAGTTAGTCTCATCTACTACTGCACCAAATGCTTATCTTAATATTTATACAATTAATTAAGGTATAACCATTTTAAGTTTTTTTTAGTACGTTGCCATTGGTGGCCATCTTGAATTGGGCTGACTCCAAAAGATAATCAGTTGTAGACGTACATTCAATGATTACACAAGTTTTACTCTAAATAAATCAGAGGTTTTCAAAGATGGGGCTGTGTGCCCTAGTGGGGTTATGGAGGTACTGCAGGGGTGTCACAAATGTTTTTAAATTTGTTTTGCAATACTTTTTTTTTTCAAAGAAATGTCTTAAAACAGGCATTACTATAAATCCAACATGTAGCAAATTGGTAAACTGAAGCATAAAATTGTGTATTTAAGTAAGAAATGCACACATTCAGTCAGCTCACCAGATGAATTTTGCTTCACTCCCAGCCTGACCCTCAATGCATTCTGCACACAACCTGTCCTTGACCTATTAGGGATATCATTTTTACATTAATTTTACAATACTACAGCTTCTTATGATAACATTCAACTAATAGCAGTATACACATAGGTATTTATTTATTTATTTATTTATTTATTTATTTATTTATTTATTTATTTTAATTTTATTTAACCTTTATTTTACCAGGATAAAAAAAACTATGAGATTAAAAACCTCTTTTTCAATGGAGTTCTGGATAATTGAAGTCTGAAAGATAGAGAAATTTAAAACATAATTCAACGATAATAATGATAATAACGATTCGGTTAGGTTCAATACTTTAGTCTCACAATTCAATATGTTTTCAATACAAATAAGAGAATTTTCCATGCTCTTTTTAACTTGTAATTTATTTAAATTAAGTATGAACATTTGTTTAAACTCAAAAGTACAGTTTTTAAGTTAAATGTTGCTAAAACAGCAAGTTTCTCAGTGGATCTGCGCCTAAAAATGCAGCCTAGGTGGAGTAGTCGAACACAGATCCACTGATCCTTCAACAGAGAGCGTCTTCAGAAGACAAGCTGATAAAATAAATTTCAAAAATCTGTATTTTTCGATACAGGTGTGTATTAAACCTAAAACACTGTATTGAATAGTTTGATATTGGTACATGTATTGTTGCGCCCCTTATATATTTATATGGAGTCCATCTCTCCATCAGTTTGGGGGTAACAGATTGAAAAACTTTGTAAATCCCTGCTCTAAATGTTCAGTAGTTTATTGAGTTACACAGCCATCACCCTCCTTCCTTTGATGGCGGGCAATAACTATTACTGTTACTGTTAGAAAAAAACTTCAGCCAAGTGGTCTTTAATAAGAAGCTGAATGTTTTTTTTTTCCCATCCACATTATGATTCTCTCAGGAAGTCTGGCACCAGTGATAAATGAACAGCCACCTGGGAAATATTGGAGCCAATGGGAGCCATTTTGGCTCCATTATTCTCAATAAAGGGCAGGTCAGCGTGTCTCCCCCTCCCTGTTGCGACTCCCCCTCCGACTCATTAAACAGGCCTCAATGAATAGTGTGTGTATGTGTGGGGGGTGGGGTCATTAGCTGCGAGTGGAAAGAGAAGGCCCTCGTGGTGCGAGAGGAGAGCAGCGGTGGTGGAACCTCTCTCCTAAGACAAAAAATCCACTCGATTCGTTTTCATTGTGTGTTTGATATCAGAACTGATGTGAAAAGGAGGATTAAGTAGGTTCCTTTTTCATCTCCATGACGGTAAGAAGAAATTCGATCATAGGCGCCTGCTCACTGGAGCAGATGGAGCAGCTGCTCCCCCATTTTCTACAGTGAGGATGCAAAGGTATCGGTTTGCTTCTTCGTTTTCTGACTTAAAAACATATTACTTGCAGGAATAAGAGTAAAACATTTGTTGAATTTGATTTCAACTTTTTTAGTGGGATATGTGGATTTGGGTGGGAAACACCCTCATTTGCCCCATTATAGGCCCATTAGCAAGGCCCCCATAACACTAAGTCCCCCCCATGCACCCTACATGGCAGCCGCTTGCTGCAGTAGTTCAGTGATCAATGGTTTTGTCAAACAACTGTCAAATCCTTGTGAGTGTGCTTGCTGTTTTAAACCCTGAGAAAGGAAGTAACTGAAAGAAGAAAATAAAGACACAAACTAACAACTTTCTAAATTCTCCCTCTCTCATCTCAGAGTTGGTCCATTCCAACTCAGCAACGCTGAGCTGCTAGCTCGTTGGTCGGACTGCCTGTAGCTGTGGAAATAAGAAATAGAGTAATTTTTTAAAGCTTTATCTTTTTCTGGTTATGAATTAGGGAGTAATAAAATAAGAACACTGAATGACATTTAGCTGATTTGCAGAACAAGATATCAAAAGTGGGAATATAAATCCCTTTATGCTAATTTTATTCACGTCAACCTGGAGCTCACTGAAGCCCCTGTGACTGAACTGAAATCTAGTCTAAAATTGAACGAAATGCAGTCTAAAAATAACAGTTTGGCAATAGTCTACATCTAATTTTCAAATTTAAATCAAATTTTTTCCGCAAAAATGCAGTTTGAAGGGTGAGTGTTAAAGAGGCTTAAAGCCAAATGAAGCAAATACACTAACTAAACATCAAATGTAGCCAAACACTAATAAGCTGTAGCACTGCCTAAAAGCTAAATGTAGCATAATGCTAGCCAAAAGTAGCAATGATTGTCTAAAAGCCGCAAAATGCTAGCTAAATATAGGAAAATGATAGCTAAACTAGCAAAAAGTTAGCTCAAAGGCAAAATAACAAAGGGGTAAATAACAGCTAAAATTTGGGAAAGATCAGCTAAAAGTTTAAGATACTAGCTAAAATCTAAAAGTTACAAAAAGCAATGTACTGAGCTGAATGGTGACTAAGTTAAAATCAGCTAAAAAGGATAAAATAAAGGAAATGTAGTGAGGCGGATTTCGAAGAGAACAATGTTTTTGACGGAACTGAAGATATTTCTTTCTTTTTGTTTTAGGTAGAAAAATATTTTGTCAAAAATATTAGAGCCAAATGCCATAAGTAAATAAATAACTTTGTACCAGTTTGTTTAAAAAGATCTTGGCAGACTTTGAAGTCCAGTCTCAGAACTTCCAGTCTGTTGTTTTGCCAGAGTTAGTGTGTCAGTGGGATAAGTGTCCTATTATTCTCTTGTAGTCTGTAAAGTTGACATCATGGGTGTTTTGATGTTTGCATACCTGATTTTACTTCCACATTTTGTCACATATGGTGCCCGTGAGTATGATCATATTTCAATCACACACACACTTTTCATTCAACCCGTGTGTCTGTTTATGAGCTCCAGCTGAAAGTCCTTTCATGGCCAACATGTCAGCGGTGAATTGTTTTTCCTCCTCAGCCGCTCTTGCTCTGCTCAGTTTGGAGATTGGAGTCCTGACCCATCGTCCTGGGAGCGCTCTCTATCTCACGCTACCATCTGACAGCTAATAATGGAAGGATTTTTAAGGTCTTCATCCCAAACTTCCCCACCTCCGTCCCCACCTTGTTATTATTTTTTTTGTTTTTGTCAAGATTCATCTGCTTACTTGCCCACCGTGTGATGTCTGGCCATCAGTCGCCTGGACGTGTGTCTGCAGGAGAGGACGGTCTACCATCGTAAAGCGTCAGCTACCAAAGCAGAGACACAGAGTGGTATCGGCGCCAGATCCTGTTTCACTTCACGCCTGGACCTTTTCACTCCTTGTTTGGAAGCCGTGTCTGGCCGCCGTCTTTCAGCTCTCCATCACATATTCATACACCACGTACTCTCAGTAAACAAACATGTCGGCTGTTAACGGAGGATTTAGGAGTCTGATGTTCTGTACAAAGTGGCAGCTGCTGGCCGTGGGTAAGAATCCTTCCTCTTTGCAGTGAGCTGCACTGATCTAAACAGGCTAAAACTGGAAAAATATCTTTGCGACTATCAATACTGTGAAAAAAAAAAATATATATATATATATATATATATATATATTATAATATTAAATGCATATGTTGCCAAAGGTGTAAAAGGCATAACGTTTTTGCCTATGTCTGCGTGTGTCAACGGTGTTAGCAAAAGATCTCTTAATTTTATGAACAGATTTAATAAAATTCTCAAAAAAAATTCACTGTATGTTCAGTTATATTTTATGTTTTAAAGTTGTTTCGATTCAACATGGCTGCCACATCCAACTGTCTTTAAAAAAAAATACTTATAAACTCAAAATTTGCATGGTGTATTATATGCATTGTCCCATTCAAAATAAATGATCATAACTCAGTTAATATTGACCTCAAATTTGATGCAGCATTTGCTGAAATAAATCAAATAATCTGAGCACTAGTAAATTGTGCAAAATATTTAGCCTCATAGCATATATGCCTAAGTCATTTGTGACAAAATATGTCTTGGGCAATTATGCTATGAGGCTGAATGTTTGTTTAAACGTTTTTGCCAGTAGTAGTGTAAAGTTAACTCTGTTCTGAACTACTGGATGAATTTAACAAAACTTTCAGGAAACAATCTATAGATGTTTATCTAAAAGTATTTCCTTTCAGAGACCAGTTAATTTTAGATTGATGCCACAGTAAACTGACCTATTGCACAAGACCTCACACTGCATTATTTTTAGGTATAAACAAAATTTTCTCAACATAAGATAATATTATTTTAAAACACTAGCAAGTAATATGCATTCAATCAACACTAGGCTTTTAGTTCTGATATTTTATTACAAAAAAAAAACCCAAATCATTTCAAACACTATTGTAAGCATCAAAAGATCCAAATAAGCCAATAAATGTAAACAGTTCCCAATCAATCCTGGCCAATCTTTTGCTTTCAACCTCATTGTAAGAGGAATAATTGAAGCTATTGATGGAGAGTTTACCTGAGCTCAACTCTGAATGGACCAATGAAACATTCACTGGATAAATGACTCCTTTTGTTGTACAGTTGTTAGCAGGCTATTGAATTATCAGGTATAATTTCCTCCAACGGCAGAAATTAGCCCTTGTAGTGAGTGTAAAACACAAATTTAGGTATTCAAAAGCAACAGTATTTTACTCATAATAATTGCTCTTTGGTTGTATTTTCCAAGGTAAAAATAAAGCTTGTTGGATTCTTAACTATGGAATTTAAACCCAATAATCTAAACTCTAGCAAATGGTGCAATTTGAAAGCATTTACTCCAGTGTTTTTTTCCGGATATATTGCTCTAAAATCTTGAAATTGAAGGCTGAGTCATGATTGACCAACTTTAGGGTGTTGGTTGTTGGAGCAGGTAAACGTATATGGCGAAACTGGACAAGGGTAGAATCTGGCAAAAGATGGGAATATAAAATGAAAGCCTCAAACATTAATTGAGTAAAACGCTAAAGGTCATTTAAAACATTTTTAAACTGAGGAGCAGAAGAAGCGCCACAGCTCAAACATACTTTACTTTACAGAAGAAACATCAGTCAAAGTTTAAATGTTTTGTAGAAAGTTGGATTTTAATCAACTGAACTTGTTTTTTGATAATGTTCCCAGTATTTACTCAGCTGCAGTGCACTCATCCAAACTCTTACTGACTTTCGTCATGTCTGAGCTCAGGATTGGAAGCAAAGCTTCTTTTTTAACATGTCTCCTTCAGAAAACACTGCGAACATATTAAAAGTTGAGGCGTGTCAACCAGACACTCCAGCCACTCCAGCCACTTATGTTTTTAGCAGGGCTTTAAGTTGTTTGATGCTTACTTTCCGCACCGTGTTTGAGTCTGCGTGTCCCATGAAGGGTGTTATCAGGAAGTGACAGACACAGGTGTGTGGTTACCATGGAAATTGTAATGAGTTACTGGCAGCAGCTTTAACATTTCTTTTAATCTTGGTTCTCTTTAAACTTCGTCTACAGTTTATACATCAAAACGTTGGCATTTCGTCAGCTTAGATTAGGTCCAAATTTGGAAAAGAAAGTTGATTGTTTGGTCTTTCAAGCCGGAGCTGCACCTTTCAAAATGTCTTCAAGAAATTTACTAGTTACTTAAAATCACATATTAAAGAGGATTTTAAAGTGCCTGTGACATCAAATTTTTGTAATAAACATGAATGCATTTTTGGAAAGATAACAATGATAACATATT
>JAUBOC010000170.1:15782995-15794369 GCA_032275365.1 Anablepsoides cearensis | reverse complement strand
ATCTAACTGATCATTTTAAATCAATACTTTCACTTTTAATACTTAAGTACAAAAAATATCAGATACTTTAAGACTTTCACTCAAGTAATATTCTTAAAGCGGACTTTAACTTTTACCAAAAAAATGCTTGGGTAAGATACTTGTACTTTTAATCAAGTATCATTTTGTGGTACTTTATACAACACTAGGCAGTAGTGCGTCACTTCCTCGATGTTCCAAGCAGCCAGAGTATTAAAAAAATCCAGACAAATGACAGGTACAAGTTGAGGCCTTGCTTTGAAGTGGTCATTACACTGTGGACTATGAATCAGGTCTCCAAGGGAGCAATTAAAGTTGCACTGAGTTCTGCTCTCTGCCAACATCATCAGTCAAAAGGATTTTTGGTACGAACGGCTGGATTTAGGTTAGTGACTAATCCTCATCTAGGGGGGGACGGGTTCTACAGGTGGTATGCAATCTCACCACCAATTAAACACCAGCCACCTATAAGGAAATACTAGGACAGCATCTGCAGCTGTCCACCTTCAGCTCGCAGCCTGCTTGCCCCTTCCTCATAGGGGCAATTAATTGGTGATGCAAAAGAGGGAGGAGTGGGGGATTAATCAATACACTGCTGGGCTTCCTCTGGCTGAGTGAGACCCCGCCAAACCCACCAGGACCTGATCTCATTATACACGTCGGCCCACTCACCCCTTTGCGAGGCAGCTGCATTCATCAAAGCATCAGGTCCCTCTCCCTTCCCTAGCTATTCCCCATGCTCCATCTCTCCATCCCACCCTGCATGTTGGTCTTCTCACCCCACTTGACAAGATGAAAGAGAGCAGCCTGGAGAAGTGACACCCATTTAAGGAAGAAAGTATGTGGGATGGGGGGAGCGTTATAAATAAGAGAGTAACAAAGAAATCTGAGGGAGACTGTTGTTAAACTCACGTCTCTGTACGTATGATTAAAACCGTGTCGTACGGGCCGAATCCAGTGAACGTGAAGGTGTCTTAAACTGCAGCTGGAACATGAGCGCAGTGATTGACAGAGCGCATTACTGACAGCTAGTGAGGAGTAAAAGCCTGCCGAATGTTATTCATGCACATCACCGCGTTACGTTGGGCGGGGAGCAGAGGATAAAAGCCTCAGCCTCTTTTTGACAGTTTTATCTGCATCACCATCTGCCTTTATCTGACGCCAGCATCTCTCAGCTCCCAACTGCACTCAGAAAACTCTCCATCCGACCTGCTCTCCTCATCTTCCATCAGGCTGCTGTTGCATATCAGGTCATGTTTTTCAACTTATAATTATAAAGTTGTCTGCTTAGAGCCTTGACAGATGATCTTTGGCCACTGGAACATAATGTAAAAAAAAGGAAGGGTAGAGATTTATATTTAAAAATAGAATCTTGCTGTGTGGCTTCCTTCACTCTGGATCATGACCCCTCTCGGACTTAAAAAGCTAACAAGAACATGGAAGGTATACTTTAAGTGCAAATGTCACATTTGCCTGTTTCCCATTTGTTCATATGGCATTTTAATTCTGTAACTATTTGTAAATGTTGTATAACTTTTGCTGCCTCTTGGCCAGGATTCCCTTAAAAAAGAGGTTTTAAATCTAAATGGGACTTTCCTGGTTAAATACGGTATAAAAAGTAAGTCTTGCCTAAATCTTTAGGAGTGTGATATTTTTATGGTACTTTTGAGCATACATTAAAGTTCCGTAAGGAGGTTATGGTGGTTTATTACCACAGTGGCAGCTGGGATCCTGGATAGAGTGTGGTGGTGTGAGCTTGGTCATTAAAAATTAAAAAACGGACAGACCACGCTAGTCTCATGTATTGGTGTTACAACTGTGGCCGTATATCTGTGTTTGTGATGAGAATTAAATATTTAAATTAGTGTCCAGGTAGCCAACCATGATTGGACGACAGAGACCAAGAAGCTGAATTGGGATTGGCCACCTGAGGAGCCGTGATGCAGAAGAATGACCTTCGATAGCGATGATGTCAGATTCCATTCATTCTGTGCCTTCCAACCAGTCTCACCTGACCAGCTGTTTCACATCAACTTTAGTTGTTTGTAAACCAAATTATTTGAAATTTATAAGGGTAAAAAGCCTTTTATTTTAGCACCTTTTTCTTTTTTTTTGTTTTTCTAGGAAGATAAGAGAACTATGATTGGTTTCACTTTATTTGTGTACATTGGTAAAGGGAAAAATTTAAATAATCTACCTTTTTTTGTTGTTTAGACCTTGGTTTACCCGGAAGCTAGTAAGAGAACAGCTTTGTAAACACATAATCTATGTAAATAAATCACACATTTTTTATAAAACTACTAAACTGTGCAGTGGCTGCTTGAATTGTGAAGAGGTTGGAATCACCCTTTATGTCACAGCTTGGCTGCTCCTAGATGGGGGTGTAAATGATTGGGGGCTTGTCCGGGATTCAAACTGAAAATCTGTCTCATAACTCTAGGCTACGGCCAAAATCATGACAAGGTCATGATAACAACCCAGAGCAGACCTGTAGCTGAATCCTGATGTAATCAGAGATAATTGTACAAAGATGCATGTAGAGAACTGGTAACATTGCAAGAAAAACATCTCAGGAAGAAAGGCAATACAAACCCTATTTGGTGAGTGTAGCAATATAACAAATGTCGTTACACTCAAGGTTCCCCCAATTCTGCTGTGATCCAGTCAGCACAGTGGGGTCAATATGATGGTTTGAATGGGTTTCCCAATCCACTGGCAAAAACTAAAATATTGTGAATATTTTGGCCATTGAGGCACAGGTCACACAAATGCCTTTCAACTGAGGCACAAACACTTGCTCTTGCTTGCTCTATTACTTTCTCAATCAACATTTATCACACGCTGGAACAGGGGTAAGGGTGTGGCCAAAGAGAAGAAAATATAGCCATGTCTCCATTGCTGTCCCTTCTCCTCCACCCCACAATCCCTCTACCACTACTCAGAGTTGACAGTGTTGCTGAAGGATGACTCCCCAGCTGGTAATCAGAGGCAGCCCTTATTTAATGCTATGAGCTGAGACGGGACAGCCAGTGATGGAGGTGCTTGGGGGAGGCCTGCTGCACTCTGTGCACCAGCCCATAACTGCAGATGAGACACTTCCCACCGAGCAGTTAGTGCTTCAACTTGCCAGCTGTAAATGTAACGACAGCTATGTGGGAAGGGCAATAAATACAGAAACTACAAAAAAAGCTACAAGAACATGTGAGTCCGACATCACCGGCTACAACTTCTTTTGGCCAATTTTCATGCTATTTTGTACGTTTATAAGTGCCTTCTATAAAGAATGACTGTATTGTTTGCTCTTTTCTTTAATAATGACTCATCTCTCTGCTTATAAAATCTCAATTTGTTGCTTAGTTTTATGTGCCTGGATTACTTCGATTGTAAACACTTGCACAAAAAAGGTTGCATAATTCTACCTGAGAACCTACATGGTCATTTCTTGTTAATTTTATAATTAACAAAGACTTTCCAGCTAGAAGGCCATACATAATTCAGGTTCTTAAATTGGGTTTGTCTCCGAGCCTTTGTTTACCACACAGGGTTGGGCTGTCTGCGCAGCTGACACCAAAGCCTGGTAGCAGGGACGGTAGAGCGTGACGGCAGAGAAACACAGCTGTAGGTATTCTATCCAGGTTGAAATCAAAGACGTCTCGCATGCTTAGTTTTCAAAATGCCAGTGTTTGTGTACAGAAGGAATAAGCTGCCACATAACTGCAGCTTTCATGCACAGCTTGGTAAAGCTAAGACAGGCAAGATGGGAATCCTTACAGAACAAACTCTCAAACTTACTTAAAAATCTGCTCAGGAAGTATTTTTTTCCCCCCATAAAGATGCAATCAAGTTATTTCCCTGCAATATGTGGAGGGTTATTTTTAGCTACACTGAACCAGAACATTTAAATCTTTGCACCGTTGAGTCACGCTGCCCTAAAAATAACACTTTAATACACGTCATCCAACAAAGTAACTCAGTTTGAAGATTTGAAGTGATACGAATAACAGGGTTATTTTTGAATTGGTGATAGGCCCCAAAACTCTGGCTTCCAAGGTTATGCAAGGACATCTGTCTTTTCCAGCAGCCACATATGGGAGATTTATCTATCAGCCTGCTTCCATATCTGTCATTATCCCTCATTCGATGAATCTAACACCCCAGGCCCCAACAGTGGAAATGTCATGGAGGTTGGCAAAACGGATGTCCTCAACTCCCAAATTATCATTTTATACTTCTAAAGAGTTAATATTCTGTGAAAGACACCAAGGAGATTAAAGAACTTTGATGGACTAAAAAAGAAAAACACACAAAAAAAAATCTCTTTAGAAATACACATCACCTCGGTTTTTATTGAACCAAAGCTATCAGAAATTGAGCAAATAGTCTTTATTTTCTGCATTGTAGAAAGTAAAAATCTGAATCAATCAGTTCAGTCTTAAAGGATTTTTTTTTTACTTTTTTATAAAGCAAATATGTAGTACTGTACTTCAATGACATCAGTGGAAATATGCAACTGATGCCTTCATCTTTGTACATCCAACTTATTAACAGTTGTACTGGACTTTGTGACAACAGCAGCTACTGCAGCTGTGAAAACGTTACCCACCTCCTCTGTCTAAGCCATGAATGTATGAAATGGTTTAAGGATACATGGGGTATACATTGAGGTAACAGAAGTTCAGATATTCCATCAAAAGTCAAAGTAGTTGAAACTAAATGTGGGTTCTAACTCACATCTGAAAGTTTGGTTTTATAGTGACTCCTGACATCAGTGTGTAGTCCTCAGTAGTGATCTGATTTTAATGTCTACACTTAGAATCACTCTTCGAACATAGCATGGCCCGCTTTGGAGATTTGAGTGTTATCTAAAATGGCAACGTAAACAACTCAGTGAGTGTGGTAATGGGGAGATAGCATAATGTATACATCATCAATAATATAAACCTTAGCAAAGTCCATTAGCTGAAGATTGCTTTGAGGTGCATTTTAAAGGACATGCATATTAAATTAGATGGTTCTTCTTTTACCATCCCAGCACAAAAGCAATCTTCATGGAGTAAAAGGGGGAAAAAAATCTAACCTATGATATATTCATCGCTGTGCTTTGACATGGTGCTGGTTACAACTTGAGCTAGGTGTTGTCATGCTCATTTGAACACAGTGAGTGAAAGGTAAGTTACCATATATTTCTATACCATTTTAAACAAATGTTTCCCCGTTCCTTCCAAACCGTTGTGCTATTTACGGCCTCTGATTAAATAGATTTGTGAATAAACAACACTAAGAAGTAGAAGTAAAATACACTTTTTTCAAATCCCGATTTCTTTTGCTCAAACCTGAATGCATGAGATTCAAGGTTGTAAATGGTATATGTACTGTACTTATTTAGTGCCTTTCTATACATTCAGGACACACAGATAGCTGCACAACAAAATCTGTGCCCTCATTTACCCATTCACACACACATTCACACGGAACTCTGTTACATCTCTACAAAGCTAATCTAGGTAAATCATTATGTAGAGACTGATCAGGTTTAGATCACATGCATACACTGATGGGACACACACCAGACACTGGGTGCAGTGGCTTTTCCAGGGACACTTCGACATGTGACTCACTAGCAGTGCAATCAAACAGTCAACACTCTCATTGGAGGATGACTTCCCTAACCACTCGACCGCAGCCGCCCCAATGTAACGCAACACATATTTGTACTAAATCATCAATATACAGTGAGAGAAAGACGTATGGAAGGCCACTTAGGTCATAATTCATATCATTTCTTTGGGAAAAGAGAAATTCTGAACTGCTTAGTATCAAAGTTTATCCAGCTTTTTGTTTCACAGATTGAATGAATTTAATTACCAGTTGACAAATCCTAACTTAATGTATATGCTTTGTTACTCTAAAGTCTCTCAGCTACAAAGGGCAGTTTGGTTTTTCTCGCTGTATTTTGTTTAAAAGTAAAACGTGACTTATGTGCACAGTACAACCTACCAAGAATATTTACAGACACAAACGCAATCCTGCACAGTAACCATAATGTGCTAGGTCGGTTCAATTACGATCCATTTATATGACTTCTTTATACATCTACACCTCAAAATGCAAATGACACCATGTCCTGTATTAGCAACAACGTTAAAAAACCAACATTAAATAATTATCCAAGTGCAACAATGAAGGTCTTGTAAGGGCGTGCCATGTCCTTTCAAAGCAGCCACAGTCAGCAGATTTGGATTCAATGCCTTATTTCACAACTAAGTCTTTACATCTCCCACCCCAGGGCGTGATGGCAGCATGTCATAAAGGTGGAATGAATGATGTCTAATCCCTTGTAGTATAAATGGATAGAAATCACAGAAGGGAGTGGTGAGAGAGAGTAGGAGGTCTAGTAAGAGAGGTTGGGGTATATAAAGAGACGGGTGGCTTGAGCGAGATAAGGAATAATGTTCCATCACATCCTGGTGGCATGTTATTATCAGACGTTCCAACAAGTGCTCGTATTTCTGTTAGACAGGAAGAAACAACATCCTCTGGAGTTGTGTCATTTCTTGTAATGACAAAATAATACCTGTGATCAGAGTTTCTGAGGTACTGATAAAAAAAGCTATTGGAAAGGCCAGTAATTACTGGTTTTATTGGTATTACCTGTCTAAAAACAAAGCCTAAAATCAGGATTTAAATCCAAGATGCTCATAGAATAATAATCTTCAAATGGGCCGATAAGGTTTAAGACTTTTGGCATCCCATTAGAGTCCTTGAATCAATCCAATCTACAATGAAAAGTGAAATAGTATTTTTGAAACACAAGGTGAAACAAAGTTCCACCTATTGGCACTCAAGGCCACCATCACCAAACACAGAGCCATTTGGTAGTTTGATTGGGTCCGTGAGGCCCTCATCAGGTGGGATGATATGAGGCTATGGCTCAAAGGTTTTCAGGTCTAATTTGCCTGTACTTCTCCCTTCAAAGAGAGACAGGCATAATTAACAGGACCAAAACACCCACCACGGGCTGAACGGAGTCATTTAGGGGAGCGACTCGTGAGGAACGGCAGCAAATGAAATGTAATTGCAATGGGAGCAGAGGAGCTGGGCTGGCATGTCGGAGGCACTGATGTGTGTGTGAGAGAGAAAGAACGCGAGAATGAATGAGCCAGACATGGGGGAATGAGGGAGTAAATGAAAAACACTGAAGTTAGATAGAGAATATGCACTTGAGAAAAGAGCATGAAAAAGAATGACTGATGAGAGATCATGAGCGACAGGCTGAGATAAACAGCGAGAAGTCATTTTTTTAGGTTGGAAAAATGCACTATAGTTCACCTAAAACAACAAAAACACAAATCCAAGGAGAAAATATAGTCAAAAAAATCTGTGAAAAGGCTATCTACATGTGTATGAACAATTAAAGGAAAAATCTAAATGAAAGGCTTGAGTATTTTGGTTGTTACATTTAGTGAGATTGCAAAAGTAGGGGAGTCCCTCTTGAATAAATCTCATCATCAAAGGAAACGTTTAGGGGAATTACCTGGCAGGTTGCTGCAAACACGTCAACTGACTTTATCTGCAGTGCACACACTCTATGCCTTTATGTAAATAAAAGTACTGGATGTGGAGAACAATTTTTTTTGGAAGGAGGTGGATGGTAGATGTTTATGGTGGTGGGAGGTAACTTTAAGGTGGTATTTCACTGGGCTGTGACAGCTTGTGATTAGTTGGCAAACATATATTTCAACATTTGCAGGGGGTTTCAGTTTCCTCACTTGCGTTGCAGAGGCCTGCAGTTTTGGTACTTGAGTTTTGAATAAATATAAAAAAATATTTAATGTCACAGCTGTCTCAAACTCCTTGTCTGATTTTGTTAAAAGAGGCGTTTAGCTGCTCAATATTGCTTGCTGGTCCCATTGTAACAAACACTCAAAATACATTAAGAAATCATTATAAAATGTCAGTTTTTGCATAATACTGAATCGAGTTTGAGTTGCCAACTAGACTCAAAGAGTCACTGCAATGAGGTACAACCTTTTACAACAATGTTCTACAGTGCATACCAGTGACTATATTCATTATGAATACTGAAGGTGCTTTAATATCTTTGTTTTAGTTCTTTAATTGTCTATATTGATGAACACAGGCATAATATTAATTAATAGCCGTGTTTCCATTAACACTTTTTATATATGCATTTAGAAGTATAACAATGGAGAAAGTTTGGAAACGGCAAAATTTGAAAGAACTTTCTCAATTTCACAAAAGTCTTTATGCTCACTTGAGGGGGTTTTTGGATTTCCTGAAAAAAGAGTTAATGCGCAAAAGATGAGATGGAAATTTTTTGCCAATTAACTCCTAAAGTAGCAAATACTTATCTCACATGATCTGCTGTTGGTGTCTTCCCAAATGTTCCCATAAGAATTAGATTTCTTTCTCCATGTCTCCAGAAAGCATCTAACATTGCCAATACTGGTTGATAGTTGAACAGTTACAACTTGCCCGATAGCAAGACATTCCTGAAGCCTTCGCTCCACTGTCCAAAGTTGTGTGGTCCCTGCTAGTTTGCAACCTCTACTCCCTGTTATTATAGCCAGGCTGATGAAAATACGCTTTGCATAACCTGGTTGATTTGCTCCAAACCAAGTAGATGGAAACACGTCTAACTCACTTTTTGTTTTTGGGACATTTTAAAATTTGTCTCAAAATTTGAATTACAATTGGATGGCAATTAATTAATTGCTTGTACTCAAGAAAGATTTTCAGCGACACCAATACATAAACCAACACTCTACAATAATTGTTAGCCTAAGTTGCACCAGAACCTGTTGTAGGTTTCTCAACAACAGTCTACAGAACTGTTGTACGGGCCAGTATTAGATGTCAACACTCAATCTGCTGGAGGGAGCTGAAGGACTGTAGACAGTCACAGGAACTGATGGGCAAATCTTAGGTTTAGGAAAGCTATCATGGTCCTGACAAGGAAAACTTTAAGCACACTGGTTGGAGTTTTTACTGAACACAACCTGCTCAACCACCAAGAAATGGTGATTTGACTCCATCTGTGTGGTGTCTGTGGCGTTGAATTAGAGTCCTCTTTGCACTATTTGAGCAGTCACAAAGAAAAAAACCATGGGGAACCCTTCATGGACCCCAAGAAGCTGAGTGCTTTAAGTGTTTCAAACCTTGCATTCTTTATCCCCAGAAAGACACTGAAAAAAGACCAGTGTTTTCCTGGGGAGGGAGATTGAGACACCTACCCCGATCATACATCTATACCCACTTACCAATACTAATACCAACTGCCTAAATTGGATATACTAATACACTCATAGCTTCATTGACAAATTCAACAACTTCAAGTTTTAACATAATCTTTATAACTTCCTGTAGCAACTAACTGTCCTGAAATGCTAGTGCTAGCTTGAAAATAAAAAAATAAGAGGTTTATTTATGTCTGTTCTTTTATTCATGTTCACCTCTATACCTTTTAGAGCTACAAATGTTTTTGTTACTATCTTTGCTTATAAAAGCATGAAAACTTTGTGTAAAATTATTCCCAAGCTGTAATATATTTTAGCCAGGGAAGGAAGTCCTAACATACTCATAGCCTTCAAACATTACATTTAAAAGCCAACATCAGGTTACAGACACCTTGTTACCTAAAATGATGAGCCATTAAAAGAACAAACAAATTATGACACATTACTGGAATGACCCGTTTCAGTTTAGAGTTGCTGCAGTTGACCTCTGACACGTCACTTCTCCACCTCATCGTTTGTTGAATCCATTAAATTTCCAACTATAATCTCTCATCATTACAGTCATGATCAGTATTTGTCCCTGATTGTTAAGAGCATTTAAATTGGCCTTGACCTATACGGGCTACTCGGCAGCTCTGCCCATCCACTCTTTCACCCATCCCTCTCCGTTTCCCATCATTCCTCACCCTGTCACTCTCAGTTTGCGGAGCACTGGCTGAGAAGTGACCTCAGGTCAGTGTTGTTCCTGTCGCTTCCAGGCACAGGTAGAACTAAAACAAATTGGGGTCGTTGCGATGTTGAAGCGGTGTGAGCGCACACACCAACAGCTGCTGGTACATAAGGCTAAGAGCAGAAACACGGCGATACCAGAGATAGTGTCTTTTGGAAGCTTATCTCTACTGTATCACTCCCACCACCCGGTAGAGTAAAACGAGTGCTGATCTTGACTCCACACGCTCTTTAATTGTGTGACTCCAGTAGCACAGTGAGTGCTGCCGATGATCCAGCTGTAGTCCTGGATGGTAATTAACAGAAACCCCACCATGAAAATGGCTGAATGGGGAAGTGAGCAGAGGAAGCACGAGGTCAACAACACAATTAGAGCCCCGTTAAATGCATTTTTAAATGTCTGCTGTTCCCTAATTGCCGTTTCAATTTATCATTAGAGGTGGCTTTAAATGACCTTTAAGCATAACATATGAAAGGTATAAACACAGAAATGATGATGACTAGGAATAAAAAACCCTTGCAAATAATGAATCATTTTTTACAGTTTTAACTTATTCTCTTTAACAACTCTTTTATGGACCACAAAGCAAAAATCTAAAAGTCGTTTCAAAGCACATCCTTAAATAATTGCATATTTTCATTTTCTCAGAAAAGCTAGAAAGAAGAATCTCCAAAAACAAAATTTTTATGTGAATTTTGACCATTATTTGTAATTCCTGAGGTGTTGCGGATGCCTCAAACAGAACATGTTTTGCGTCTCTCCATCTGCTGTCCATATCCCCAGCATAAATATATGTATTTCTGAAAATTCTCTTACTATGTGCAGCTCCAGGTAATCTCCCAGTCCCTTGGCACTCTCCACTCTGACCAGAATGGCTTCCTTCAGCTGCGTGCTGAAGCCCACTGCCAGCCGGTCTGCCCGCGTGCTCGGCCGGTCATTGGGTGGCCAGGTGTATGTGATGAGGGCTCCGCCTCGGCCGAAGATGTAAGTTGTCCCAGCTGCGGAACACAGAGAGAAATTACTCAGGTTTGGCAAAAGAATTAGACTTTAACCAGATGAAGAAAAAGATGACGTGTGATCGGAAATACAGAATAAGCTCAAAACAGACTTTACCACAAAAATATTTGAAGGTTAAGCTTCATGTTAAAAATGCACTTGTTAAAGAATACACAAAAATAATGAATTTATGGAACAGGAAGAATGTTTTAAGAGATTCTACAATGACTGGAAAGTTAATATAATATTTTTGATTATATATAGTAGGGGTGGGAATCTTTTACTCTCTCACGGTTCGATTCGATTCTGATTTTTGGAGCCACGATTCGATTCAAAATCGATTTTTCATTCAAAACTGATAAGCCTTTTTGTC
>JAUBOC010000170.1:15754895-15779740 GCA_032275365.1 Anablepsoides cearensis | reverse complement strand
TCCATTTCTCATTTTGCGCGTTAACTTTTTTCAAAAAACCCAGAAACCACCTCCACCAACCGCCCAAAACACACCCACTGGAACCGGACTGGAACGTCAATGGAAAAGCACCCGAACTCACCCGTTTCGACACTAACTGTACCGACACTACACCAAGTGGCACTAGTGGAAAAGGGGCATAACACACAACCAGACTAGATGTGGCATATACCGATTTGGGTCACATAAACCAAACTACAACTGGGCCAGTTATGGCATACCATCTTAAAACCAGTGCCATCATTGCCAGATCACATCGGGTTGACTAACTTCTTGCCATGCTTGACACAAGATCTAACCCACACCTGTTTGCTATGTGGGTCGATGTACTGCTGTGATCACGAGGATTTTTTAAATCTCTGGTAACTACATTACAAACTTGTCTTTGTTGGAGAAGGACAAAAAATCCATTCAAATGTTAATAAGCCTAATCACGACCCAATCCCTGCTCTGAACACTTGCACCAAGGGACAATTTAACTCAGATAAGCCAATGTTCATTCTTTGAAAACAATTGTTCAGATCTTTTGAAATATCTTTCAAGTAGCTATCTATAGTGAGATCTTCTTGTTCATAAGCTGTCCACTATGGGTGTAAATCACCAGCTTTAACACGATACGATATTACATTGATATGTTTAGATGACGATTAGATATTTCTCGATCTATAAAGTCTGTCACGATACGATTTCGATTCAATTCAATTCACATGTCTGCGATCGATATAAAGCGATATGATATGCCCATTTAACACAATGACTGTGTTAGATGGACATATGATATTCATTCACATCAAGAATATGTTGATGATATAGATCAATATTTTCATTTTGCCACGATATAACTGAATCATGAACCATTCAAATCGATATATCGATATAGATCGATGTATCGTTACACCCCTACTGTCCACTATAATTCACTTTAAAAGATCAGAACTAAGCCTTCAGCTGCTAGTGTAAATGGTTATGATGTGTTGATTTTCGATTAGCTTTACTGCCATGATCAATGTGTAAATCCTAATTAAAGTTGAGTCTGCAGAGGTATTTGAGGACCAAACTTCACATTTAGTGGACTCTATCCCACTACACAGCAGCTCAGCCAACAGATAGAGACAAGCCAAAACATCAGCAGGATCCCTGGATACATCTCCAAATGTTTTGGAAATGAAAAATTATGGATCAATTTACAAAAAAAAAGACACAAAAATAGAGCCTTTCTAATTAGATAAAAATCCCTTGATAACGAGCCTAAACTAGGAAGATAAATTGACAGTAAACTCACAGAACTGTTTCTGAAATTCAAATAAAGAGCCAGAGGCTTCCAGAAATTAATCACGGCCAACTCTGTTCAAAGACGGATGCGGTTCAGCTTCATTTGAAGTCCAGCAATGTTGGTAGTCAGCACCGCAGATACAGTATAACGTGAATGGGGAACAGCTATTTTAACTTTGTTACAAAACTCTTTATCTTAGCATAAAGCTGCATTGCTTTTCTCAAAGAGACACGAAAGAAAGGACCCTAGAAGCTTCTTTTTATTGAGGGTGTACCACAAATTAGAGATGCAGCGTTGCACCATCCCTGCACCTCTTGCGTCTGCACTCACACTGAAATCATTCCCATCGATTAACAGCCCCGCCATGCGTAGCCTGCGCCATATGCTCCGTCGTCCTCAGAGAGTTTACCCTACCCCGGACGTCACTGTTACAGTCACACCTGCCACTTCTGACTTCATTATCAGCGCATTTTCTCCACTGGAAAGAACGTCACAAACACCGGCAGCAAAACAACGCCGCTCACAGAGGAAATCGAGACAAGTGAGGACTTTTCTTTTTCCTACTTGTCCCTTCTTCCTGTATCCGTCTGATGAGCCGGTGGAGGCTGCTTTGATTTGTGCGGCTGATAGTGGCCACCTGCTGCTTTGTAGACTGGTGCGCTCATGTGTACGTGCACTTTTTCTCCACTCTAAATGAGGAGACTTAGAAGGCACAGAGTCTCTAATGAGTAGTCTGACGGGGCGCATCCATGTGTCACTGATTCCCACCAAACACCTGCTGCTCTGCTTAAAAAAAAAATCCACCCAATGCTGCAGTGTAACACACACAGAAGGGCGGAGGAGATGGAGTGAAAAGGAGGGGAATAAGCTGTTTATTAAATTCAAGAGGACAGGTCTGGAGGGCATTCTACCCTGGATGTCTTCAACACATTGATCCGAATAAAACCAAAAAAAAAAACATCAACATAAACAGTGCAGGGGAACTGTGTGTTGCAATTAAATGGAAAAGATGGCTGTGCGATACGCTGAAATACGCCCAACAACCTGTCAAATAGTCTTAATAATGTTGGGTCTTAAAAAGGTTGTCAAGGATATGGAAGACAATCTGCTTTAACAACCAGCTGTAAAAACTTGAAACAAAAACTATTTCAAGTAGCATCTCACTGTCAGAGTCTCAGTTCCAACCCTAAATATTCAGATTTAAAAACCAAGCCGAGGATGAATAAATATTAAAAACCTGGTTGCAAATGTGTCTATCTTTATTTCAACTTCAGTAAATGAATTCAAGTCTTTCAAGGCAGGTACAAAGTGAGCAGAATAGTGCTTGGACAACATTTTTTGCAAACTGCACACACAGAAAAAAGCTGTAATTTTCAAATACACTATGCTTGCTGGTTGCAAACACAAAAGGGTCTTGTGTTCTCCATCCGAAGCTGAGCAATCGTCTCTCAACAAAATGGAGGAGCTTCACCTTTCACGTCTCGACACAAGGCCTGGGTCAAAGTTTTTCCTCACTGGCTAACGTGTGGAGTGTTGGTCAGATGTTTGTAGTTGTCTTTGCTTATAGGGAAAAGTGTTTAGACAAAAATTGTGGCATTTTGCTCCAACTACTGCACTTCCAGAAGCCAGCAAGTAACGTGGACAGTTTTGAGGAGCGGTTGTCTGGGGCAGAGTCAGAAAGAACGTCCATCTTTATAACTTTAACACGTAAAGATGGTCAAATGGCCAAAAACTCACAGATGTTGTGCATGGAGAAATCCGTTTCTCAAAAAGTGTGGTGCTCTATTCATGACAGATTTGTGGCCAAACAGCATATTTTGGAATGGGAACTCTAGCAGGAAGAAACCCTTGCTGTGACGTTTTCAGCAACAAGTGGTGTTTTATGGGCTATGAAAGGAAAGGTATTTACAAAAATGAACCTCCCACCACCACATGACTGGGATTCGACTGTTTGGCTTCGAATTGAGTATGCTGGGCCCTTTAGGAGTCAACGAGACTGCAGCAAACCGGGTACTTTGTGGGATAAAATGGTGCTTCGATTTTTGATTTTGGAATTTAGGTGACACAAACCTACCACTTCTGTATAAAGCTTTGGTGCACCTACACTTAGAGTATGGCAATATCATCTGGGGCCTCCCTTTACATCCTCGACCAAAGAGCTGTTTAACGAGTTCAGAGGTGAGCCACTCGTCTGGTACTAGCACATACAGTGAGAGACTGGAATGCCTTCAGTTGCCATCACTGAACTATACAAGATGCCGTGTAGATACAGTATGATACAAGTCTACAAGATTATTGACAACATCTACAAAATAGGCCAGACAAAACTCCCACACACATCCAGTAACATTATAACAGGTCATGAAACCTTACGCATCCCACAACATACAACTCTTCTTTAGTGTCAAGACCATAAACAACTGGAATAGTCTTCTTGTGGGCATAATTACTGCCTAAACAAGTTTGAGGGAGCTCTAGACAACCATTGGAGAAATGAGTACTATATTTTTACACAGACTGCACATACAGAACTACTTAAGAGTCTGCTTTACAGGCTTCAGCCTTCTTTCAAAATGATCCAAACTGAACTCACAGCAACTGAAAGTTAGCTTTTTTATTTGTAAATTTGAGTCCTCAACTAGTCTCCAACAATTCCACCCAAGTCTGATACAACCTTTCAGGAACAAGTCAGTACAAAAAAAAACAAAAAACAAAAAACATCTAACCTACCCAGGCAACAACTGTTTACCATAATTGTGAGTTAAAACTTAATACTGCCTTGGTGTTCCTCAGCAAACAAGACCTACTCTGGTATGGATTCCCCCTGACCTTCAGTCCACCTCTTCTTAAATTAACCACTCTCGCCTGTTTTAGCAAGAATTACAACAGTGATGGAAACGTTCTTTTGCACTCCAACTCGACAGAGGAGGCTAAATATTTATTTGTTTTGTCCAATTAGCTCTGGTGCTATTGATCAGGCCAATCAATCCCATCTACCGCTCTGTATGTGGAAAAAATGAGATGAAGCAAACTATGCCCTCCCACCACCACCACCACCACACACGTTGTTTTTTGTATCCTCACGGGGACCTTGCACTGACTTCCAATTATTTTCCAGTCATTTCTATAGACTAACCCTTTCCCTTTACCCTAAACCTGACCTCACATACCTGTCACTAAATCTAGCCTAAACTCAATCCACACCTTGGTCCTAAACCGAACCTCCCACCCAAAATCAGCAAAATGCTCGCCATGATGTAGCAAATACGTGTCCGCACACAAATACACTTCTGATTGTAATCCTCATTCATGTTGGCTGGCTGATAATTTGGTTTGAAGAGGAATGGACAAAAATGAAGAAAAAAAACAAATAAGCACTTTTCCTTTGTTCGTGGATCCAGTTGAAAATGGAAGAATAATAAAAAAAGAGCCATGAATCAAAGCTGTAATGAAAAACCTCTTGATTTAGACACCCCCCCCCCCCACACACACACACACACACACACACACCTTCTTTTCAGCATACCATCCCATTTTCCCCTCTTCGCCCTTCCTCCCCAAAACCGGGGAGGAAGAAAGTGTGGGTTTATCATTTGGGATGTGTTCTCTTTGAGGCACCATCGATTTGGAATAGTGGATTCTAGGCCACCGCCCATCTACCTTGGGGAACAATCAGGTCATATTGGAGAACGCAGACGCCACAGTTTTTCATTAAGGCCTATGGTCAGTGTTGCTGTGTCAAATGCCGTTTGCGAAGCCTTGTGGGAGTTGACAGCATAAAAATTGCGATAAAGGCCCCGGCAATAAAACAAAAAAGTCCACGAGAAAAGAAAGAACTCATGATGGTGATGAAGTCAGTCCTCAGGAGACAATAAGCCTCAAGGCAGCTGCACTGTGTACTGATGTAAATGTATACACACTTCTTATTTCAACCACCAGACAGCCTCCCAAACAATAACTCAATAACAAAATTGGTTCTTCCAAACTTTATATATTATTACATCAGTGAAGTCTGATTCTTTGAAGCAGTTTAGGAGACAGACAAAGCTATTGATTCTTTTTAAAACAGAAGGCTCTGTCTTTTTTTTTTTAAACAGCAAATATGTCTGAGACACTTACAAAGCGATGGAATGAAGAAAGGTGTTTCTATGAGACATTTGGCGAGTTTTCAGAAGGCTGTTGATGTCTGAAGGTGCAGAGTTAAATGTGCGCACACACCCTGATGAGAACTTTGAGCACGAGCATTATGGGCATTTTAGTGCCGTTCCATCTTGGCCAGGAATACACAGCAGTACTCAAAGAAAGACTATTTTTACTTTCTAAAATCGTTGCCTTCTCGTGGCCTGACAGCTTTTTCATGGTGGCAAGACAACAACAAAAATAAAACTTGAGAGAATCCAAAGGCTGTAGTATAACTTTTTTCTTATGTTTGTTATCTGAAACACTGAAATCTTGCTTTTACATGATATGAAAAGAATAACTTGGCTATGGTTGTCAAAACTTGGTGTGCTTTGTGTTTTTGTACCCTTTTTAGATGTTCGTTCAGATCTTTTAAATGGGGTTTTTGCAAAAACAATTTTATCTTGCAGATTTAAACAAAACATAAAAGTAACAATTATTTTTGGGAAATCATGAAAACCATCTCCAAACCACCTACCAGGCTGTTCAAAACTCACTGATGGTATGGGGGTGTGTTCCTGTATGTGGTATGGACAGTTTACACATCTGGAAAAGGGACCATCAATGCGGAAAAGTACATACAGGTTTTAGAACAACGTATGCTCACATTTAGCAAAGAAGATCCAAAACTGCCGACATTTTATTCCAAAAACTCCAGCAGCTGGTCTCTTCAGGTCCTCCCCATCACAGACTGTTGTTGAAAAAAAGGGGATCCCTCAAAGAGGTAAATATGAGCCCCGTTGCAACATTTTTGAGATGTTCACCTTGTTTTTCTGAAACAATTACACAATTTTTTGGTTTTAACAACATTCCATTCTGACTAACATACAGGCTTATGAGACGTGCAAATCTTTGTATTCTGTTTTATTTTGGAATTGTCAGTTTTACATTAAATAGTTTATTTTTTTACATAAAATGCATGTACAAATAGCAGCTGTGTCAGTTAGATGCATGACTTTCATTTTACCTTGAGGGACTTCTGACAGGAATTTGCTACTATTTCAGCATGGATAACATTGTAATATATAGACTGCAATGTATAGATTTTACATATCCTGCATTAACTATGGAACTGTGAAGAGCAGAGCGGTTTTATGATGACTGCATTTCACTTTGTACTTGGCCTCACGCAGACTAGACAATAGCTCATCCATCTGGTGATAATTAAACTCTATTTCTCCAAATTGAGGTCATTCAAAGAGCTATCTGCAGCAGGTAAGATATTAATTATTCATAGCATCTCCACAGAATTCCACTTCAAAAGATCTAAAGTGTCTATTTGATGTATCGTGTGAAAAATTTTGTTCAGAATATTGGGTTTGAACCATATATTTTTATCACCGAGGCATCCAAGTCTTTGACACATCTTATTTAAAGGTCATTCAAAGTTGTCCATTATAAAGAGAAAATAAAAAGATTAGAGAAACGGAAATATATTATTTTTGTCCACAAAATGACTTCATTAACTTGGTTTATATTTGTCAAAATCCAAACCCACTCCAAATAAAATGATTTCCTATGAGACATTTGACATTTCCTTAGAGTTTTGGTGTTGGTTGAGATGACACTCTGATTCAGAAATCCCTTCTGTCAGCTTCAAAAGTCTGCTGATTGCTCTGCCAGTGGGAACCTCATCTACAGCTGTACATTTCAGAATGTAAAGGCAGCTTTAGGGAAATCTCTGAGTCTAAAGCACATTTCCGTAAGTAGGACAGTAAAGTACAGGGTGAGTCAAAAGTCACCAGACAACCTTTTATTTCAAAAATAAAAGGAAAAATGACTTATCTGAATACCTCAGCAAGCAACAGGTGAGGAAGGCCTATATTTACAAAAACCTGCCATTGATTCAACATGGTGACTTTCAAGATGGCGGCCATGTTCTGGACATAGCCTAAAAGATAGGCCCCCTCACCCATTACTTGCTGGGGTAATCAGATGTCCTTGTCCCTTTCCTTTCCAAAATAAAAGCATGTCCTGTGGCTGTTGAGTCAACCCATATTTTAGCTATATTGTACTGTAATGCATCACAAAGTAATGTTTGAGTTGTATCATATCATAGTGCATTGTGTTGGATAGTATTATAATACTTTATGCTTGTTCTCGTGATAAGTCATTACAAACATGGCGGCAATAGATGTAAACAGTCATGCATATTGCTACCACGACACTAGCTATCATCCTCAGCCACCAGAGGAGACTTCAGCATCTTATTGAGGCTTTCAAGAGAGAAGCTCCTTATATTTGGGAGCGGCTACGTATGCAGCGTTTTTGGGAAATTGTAGTCGGTAAGTTTGCTACTTTCTTTTACTACTTTGGTGATTGATTTTACTACTACTTCCTGTTGTCTTCTTCTCTTCGTTGTCTTTTCTCCAGTAGAAACAGCCGGTTGTTGATCACAGGACTCAGTGATGCTAAAAGTGTTTCCATTGCAGTTTTGCAAAATACACCAATTTCGATACAGCCGAAAAACCACCTCATCCTAGCGCAAAACCATTTTGTCGAAAAACTTACGTTTTTCCAAAATTGACATGTTTCCATTGAGCAAATTTATTTTTAAAGTTCTAATTAGCACATTTTCATGGTCAATGGAAACCCAGCTAGTGCAGCAATGGAAAGGTCAACAAAATATACTGTGAGATACACGGAATTGAGTAAGAAAAGTTTTAAAACCCTTCCAACTATTTACTTATATATGTAGACATCATAGTTTTTCGCTGCAAACTTGAAAACACAATAAGACCCGAAACATGATCCATCCTCAGTCCCTGTACACATTTGATAGCAAGAGAGAGAGAAAAAGAATGATTTAGACGTTTTCTTCTAATGTTATTTCCTTGTGCCATGAAGTGGTGCCATGGTGTCCACAAAAATACCACTTTGTTGGATATTTCTTCCAAAGGCTCACCATTGTCCTGACTAATGTGCTTTTCCATTAAGTATTCTGCTCTCTGATTTGTGGGAGTAGAAAAAGAATTTGCAGAGGGCTTGCTTTTATTTAGAAGCAAAGCCAGCTATTTTGGAGTGAAATTTCCACACTTAACCACACCCCGGCTCAAACACGTTCAGAACATGCCGACCCAGCAGATCCTTTTCTCGCCAACCGTTATAATAACGTGCCAATCAAAAAAAGCAGCGGCAGACAGAACGTGTAAATATTTCAGGTTGACGTTCCCATCACAAATTAATTATTCACCGTGTTTGGCGAGCACGCTTCACCAGCCTGACCAAACACCCAGCCTGCAACTCCCCACAGCTGCTGAAAATCAAACGAGACACTAGGATCGGACACTCAGACAAAAGAAATTAAGCTAACACTTAAGAGGAATCGTCGGGCCTAAACGTACTCACGGCCACAGACGTGCTCTCAATGAGGAATAAAAGCGTATCAACAGACGGTGCAGAATAACATCCTGTATGCAGTCATTAGGCTGAAATGTTTTGAAAAGGTCACTTTGCTTTATTGCTGCCAGGTCTACGCACATACAGGTGTGCTTGTATGTGTTTAGTGCGAATCCAAATGTGCAGGCATGTGTGTGTGTTTCTTCATCATGTTTAATGGCCACGGGCCCAATTAGTGTTAACATCATCCTAATTACACTGGAGTGGCCTTCGCAGTGCATAAAGAAACAGGCTGATTCTAATGTCGGCTGTCCATCTAAAAAGTAGTGACCTTGTGAAATCGTGAAAAGGCTTTGCATAATGTGTCATTTAAATAAAACAACGGAACACTAAGTGAGTGTTGGAGATAATTTAACGGCAAAGACAAACTAAGGTATGACTGGCCTAAATCCAGCTACAGTAAGACCAAAGTGGAATGCTGCCTTCTTAAAGCAGTCTGTATGAACTGCCACACTAGCTTTAAGACTAAAACACTATTTTAAAAATCATTACACTAATTTACCAGTGCATGTTTACAGCAATTTCTAAAGTTATTCACCATTTAAAAAGTACAACTAAAGGCTAATATTAGCGTGTCTATACAGAACTGGTAAACCCCCTTCTAAAAAAGGGAATGCTGCCATTTTAAACTCTAATTTTGATAGCAGTTCATGCATTGCTGCCAATTTTGCAGTACAGTTATTTTCGCTGAAATCTATTTCTGAATAATTTGAAGCTGCAAAAGAAAAACTACAGTTTGACGTTATCATTAATTGCACTTGCAAAGAAACATTGATTTTTATAATTGAGAAAATAATTTATGTACTGAGAAAATAAAGATGTGAAGGTTGGGAAAATGTTATTTGCATGATCTGCTATGAAGTTTAAGTGATTTAAGTTGTTTTAGGCAGGGATGTCTCTAACACTGAGCTATTCAAAAGGCAGCCTGCACATCTGGCCCATGGGTGACTTCAGCCGGCCCGCTGATGAAAAAAATTAAATGACAAATATTTCAGTCAGAGTGACAGTCCTTTTATATAGAAGATCTATGACAAGGCTTTGGCTGCCAATGACTTTTTTAATGTAAGATAGATTTTAAATCATACAAATGATAGATTTTATAAAATTTTAATTGTAAATGTTTTTAAAATAGATTTTAAATCTGGAAAGAAAAAAAAATAGACTGCATTTAAATGCTGGATGGCCATGCTTCCCCCTAACAATTTAGCTGATTAGCCCTGACCTAAAATGTTTCAAAGGGGTGACCACATGAGAGCCACAGATAATCTTGGGGTGACAAACCAAAAACCAGTGTCAGTATTCTTGCAACTTGAATGTTAATAGACCTATTTTGTTATTTCTTATACCATTGATATTACAGATTTTTTACTCAGTATATTAAAGACAGTATGCCCTTCTTTTAGTTTTACATTTAAAAAAAGTATTTAACAAATAACCTCTTGAGACCCCATGTCCCCATATGAGGACAGTGGCTTTCTGCACAATTTAACTATAACATATTCAAAAACAGTGTTTTTTTTTGTTTTTTAGATTCTGTTTATTCTTCATTGCCCAGTAAAAATGAAGGTGCTTACCAAAGAAAAAAAAAAAAAACAAGATTCTAAGTTGTCTGCTTACTTGGGAGTTTTTGTTTGGGGGCAACTTTAGTGGTGCAATGGTTTTAAGATGGAAGCAATCCACTTAGGTCTCTTGGATGTTTTTTTTGTTTAGCCATTAGCTTATCAGTTTTGTCAGAATTAAACTATATTTTTCCAAACAGAGGCAGTTTAAAGAGCTTTCAACAACTTGAAGGGTATTAACTTCTCATGCCTTTACCACAAAATCTCACTTTAAAATGCCTGAAAAATCCTTTTAAAACCAGTAACGTCTCAGTCCACAGCATTTTTGGTCAACGTCTGACAAATACCCGGTTTGTGCTAGTGTAAAAAGTACCAAACAACAAGAAACCCATAACATGATGATGTTACAGTTACACAAGAGCCTGACTGTATTCGACTGTACAACCACTGAACAAAAGAAAAACTGTTTTTAGAGCAATGACATCACCTCTTCAGTTTATTGAACATAATGGCCTCTCAGAGAGACCACTCATCAGTGACAGAGTGAACAAGTTGAAACCTCATTCAGGCTAACATTGTCATGTTCAACATAAAAAAAAACATTCTCCAACAGTGGCTACAATCAACATTCTCATTTAAAAAAATAAAACAAGCTAAGTTTGCTCGTATACCTAATTATTCAAAATTTTCAAGTAGGTGAAAGAACAAAATGCACAACTAACGTATTATTACCACCGACTGACTAAAGGCAAAAAATAAAATAAAAAGAAGAAGAGAAAATGCACGAGATGAATAGTGGATCAACAGGAAGCTTCTTTCCAAGAGAAATGCCACAGATCCAGTTTCATCCCCCCCGACGGTTCTCCTCAGACTCCAGGAAAACCCACATCAAAGGTGGAGGGAGATGAAGTGAGGAGATGAAAGAACAAACACAGTCAGTAGTAGATGTGTGAGCTGCATGCATTAAGATAGTGTGTGCAGAATGCGTCCTGACATGATAAAGCCAGCAGAGGTCTGTCCGAGCAGGGCTTTTAAGGAGCTGATTTGAGATGATCTTAGAGTTGTTGACACAATAAAAGCTGCTGGGTTGGATTCAACGCCGCATGACTGCATGGCATTCCTAAACAGAAACAAGATTAGTATCTATTCATGATGAGCTTTCATCTTTAAAGATTAGCTTCTGAGAAATTTAAGTATGTTTGAAGAGGGAAGGTGGTCCAGCTTCTTTGGGATCACAAAATCTAAAAGCTGCCACATGCTGCTTTGGTGAGAATTCAAAGAGAAAAAAAGTTGTTCAGACCTGTTTTTTCTCAGCCATTTGATTACCTTAGGATATTGCTAAATATAACTCTAAACTCCCTCAATACAAACTAAAAACATTTTCAAAGGTGGTCTGGACCCATTTTCATGTATAAGTTTGGTAGACCGTGAACAAGATCAGAGCCAAAGGAACAGAATCTCAAGGAGCAATCGTGGAGAGGAGGGTGTTTTGTTTGTGAACCACCAGGTCTCTGATTCATGCAGATGATAGGGTTCTAGTGGTGTCTTTAGTGTGCGGGGGGTCCACAGGCAATATGGAATAGGAGTCAGTTCCTCTAAATCTGAGGCTATGGCTCTTGAGCATATGCCCCGTCCAGGTAGCAGGTGAGTCTTTGCCTCAAGTGGAGGAGTTTCAGTCTCTGGATGTCTTGTTCTTGAGTGATGGATCAGAAGATGGACAATGGAGTGTGGCCTTTTCCTCAGTAATGAGAGGGTGTTGCTTTGGTCAGTGGTGGTGAAGAAACAGTGAGTCAAAAGGCAAAGCTCTCAATTTACCGGTCTGTCTACGTTCCAACCTTCACCTATGGTCAAAAGGTTTGGATCGTGACCAAAAGAATGCGATTTCGGATACTGTCTTGTAGGGTGGGCCGGGCTCAGCCTTACAGATAGGGTGAGGAGCTCCGTCATCCAGAGGGAGCTCGGAGTAGAGCTGCTGATCTTCTGCATTAAAAGGAGTCAGTTGAGGTAGTTAGGGTGTTTGATAAGGATGCCTCCTTTTGGAAGAGTACATCCCACAGGTACTTTGGAAGACCCAGGTCTTGCTAAAGGGATTATGCCTGAGAATGCTTTGGGGTCCCCCGGGGTGAGCTGGAAAGTGCGACTGGGGAAAAGGGATGTCTGAGTGTCTCTACTGGACCTGTTGCCTCCTGGACCCGACTATGGTTAAGCAGTAGAAGACTGAGATAGAGATGTATGGTAGTCTGAGTACAATCTATCCTGAGCCTCAATGTATGGCCTCATATTAAACTGATGATGTCAATTTTGAGAGTATTTTATTAATCAAAGTGGAAACTTTATGGGTGGGTGTCTCTTTGGTTTACAGTTTGTTCTGATTGATTTGAGGGCCTGTTGTGGTATGCTATGCTATGTTGTGTGCATTGCAGGACAACAGTAACAGTCTTATGTTGCATTATCCTCGATAAATTAGACAGAGATGTTCTTCCATCTTTGCCCTGAAAATGAATGCATGCCTTTATTGCGTCTGTTAGGTAAATGAGCTTATCATGAGATATCTCATCAAAAAGGCAACTCAAATGGCTGTGAACCGGGTTAATGTCAAGATAATAATATAGCTCTAATGTCTGAATGCGTTGTCATTTTTACAACAAACAGGCACAGAGGTTAAAGAAGGGGGTAGGTCACCCTGACCCTTTACGGTTACATCAAGAATGTGGGTGGGAAAGTTGAAGCATCCACACCTTCCTATACCCTCATTTGCCTCACTCTGGGCCCTTGAGCAAGGCCCTTAACCACCCACCAGCTGTTCCTCGGGCATCCTAAAAGGCAGCCCCCCTGCGGCAGTATGGTTGCATCAAGAAGCAAAAAAAAAAAATCTTCAGGCAAGTTAGCTCGCTGTGGCAATCCCCGAAAGGAAAAAGAAAAGAAAGCAGCAGGTCTGCTGATGTCCTGCTTTGCTGACAGCCCTCTGTGTGAGGTGAGGTGCACGTATCTGCTTACAGTGTTGGTAATTGTGCACCGCAAAATGTTTTGCAATCTGATGTCAATTTACCACCAAGTGTGAACAGAGGTATCAAGAACTTGCCACTTGCAGTCTAATCACCTGAAGCAAATTTGAAAACCACAAGAGGTGGTTAAAATATACAACGTGAAAAGTCACTAAAGTGTACATATCTAGCTCGGGGTAGTAATCTGCCCTGTCATCGCAACCTGTGGTCTCTTGTTCTGAGCGAGCGTTGCAATGCCTGAATAAAGCAGAGATTGTGTTGTTTCCATCTCTGAACCCAGGGGAAGCTGCTGGACTCGGCTGGGCTGTCTGAGTGCGCCTGTCGCACAGCTGATACGTTGCATGTAGGGGGAGCTGGCAAGCCTCCCGTGTGAGGTGAGGAGTGGGAGACGCTACATAAACGACTGTCTGCGGTTTTTCTGAGAGCCCTTCAATGAAAAACAAATCAAGCCGAACCAATAATGTGTTGGTGGGGAGGCAACGAAGGAGAAAAAAAATAAATAAAAAGGGGAGCAGCAAAGGAGATTTACTGCGCCGTGTCTGGAACGGCAACATGTAGCCAGAGGGGGCGTCACTTCCTCCATCTCACCGTCTCTCATTCCCCTCCTTCATCTTAACCCTCTCCCCTCTGCAGACTGGCAGTCAGACAGAGCAGGCCGCGGCCGTTATGTAAGCATCCGTTTGTTTCGGCTGGTGCGGATGATGCGCGCAGCAGCACACACAGCCCTTATCTGCACAGATGCTGGTGCACACAAACAAACAGAGGCAAACACAGACTGTTGCAGAATTGAAAACACACACACACAGGGGTTTGCAGTGAGGGTCTTATTCACTGGTGTGCTTTGCACGCCGAGGAGCCAAACGGACTTTAAAGCAATCTGTTTTTGACAAAGACACTAATATTTATCCCAGAGCGATTTGTGTGCGTTTTCTATAGAAACGCAATAAAGACGCCAACAAACAAGAGCTGTGTGGGAATTTTTATAAAAACAGATAAAAAAAATAGAGCTTCTAGTGCACAGTGTGTTCTACAGGTGACAGGGTAGATATCATGAGTCACATGGGCTGAATGGGAACATGTATGAAACCAAATATAGGAAAAAAATAAGGCTGTAGCGCCAGAATTAGCGTTGGGAGCATTTTAATGTGGGCCGGAACATTTTCAGGCAACAACAGTGTTGAAAAAAGTGACTGAAGCTTTTTGCATTTCAAAGCAAAGAGTTTTGTCCAAATTAGGCCCAACTAGAGGTGAGCAATCCCGGGTTTCTGAGGGCCGCTGTCCTGCTCCAACACACCTGATTCAGTGATTGGACCACCTCTTCAAGTTTTGCAGAAGCTCAATAATCAGCCATTCTTTCAAATCAGCAAAGCAGCAGGATTGCCCACCCTTTTGGCCCTAAAACCCTTCTTGGTCAGGCTTTTAAGGTCAAAGGTTGTGCTAGAACAATATAATGTGTGTCAGCCACAGCTGTAGATGAGTTTGTTTTTTTAAATATTCACTCATTTTATATTTGATGAACGCAACCTGTTCCAAAAAATCTGGAAGAGGGTCATGTTTCCCACTGTTTTACATCCCCTTTCCTTTTAACAACACTCAAAAAGCAAGAACTGAGGACGCTAATTGTTGAACTGTTGAGCCGCAGATAATAAAATTCTTAAATTCTTTGCAACTGTATGTTAAAAAAAAACATTGTTCTTAAACTGTTTGCTCATGCAGTTGTTGAAGCGGTGAACCTCGGCTCAGTGTTTTTGGAACATCTTGCAAGCGTCAAACTCAAAATAAGTGTTTTTTTGCAAAAAAAAAAAAAAAAAAAAAAACGCGAAAAAATTATTTGTTTGAATGTTAAATATCGTGTAGTGTTTTCAATTGAATGAAACAAATTTGCAAATCATCATATTCTGTTTTTACTTATGTTTTACACAACGTCCTAACTTCATTGGAATTGGCGTTGTAAATTTCTTGCAGTCCCCACCTTCTTACTCACAAACGCCTGTCTTTGTTTGAGAGGCGTGAAATCTTGATGAACTTAATAAATATTCCTGCAGTCGAACTGTGGAAGAGTCACTTATCGCTGTCTGAAAATTGGTTTGATCAAAAAAAAAAGAGTAGATATTTTTCAGAGGTTTAACAAGACGTGTGCCTTATATTATTTTCCTACAATAATTCTATTGTCCGTATTTTTCTACATGTGCGTTTGACATGTTTTGCTGTTTTGTTACATATTTCAACCATGCATCAAGAAGAAAATTTCAAACTTTACCATTCACCAGTATTTTCTTCAATCTAAATAGCATTACTTTTAGACTGAAGGGGGCAGTTTACAGTGCTTACAACCTTTGCATCTTTTATTTTTACACTGCCAAAAGTGTGTCTCTTCTAGCACCTACAGTATAACTCTGTTTATCCATTCAGTAAGCAAGCTTTAATTTGCTAGCTGACCTGAATGCTTTTCCAGCACGGCTACAAGTAAAAACTATTTTTAATTCACATGTAAAGAGTATAAGCCGCCGAAATGCCACCACTGTCTTTCTGTGAAGTTTATTTCTTTAAATAACAACTTTCTGTCTTTATTGTTTATTTGCATGGGGACAAGTGGTACATATAACAAATACAGAACACTATAACAATTATACATATATTTAACAATAATAAAAATAGGTTGGTCCATTTTACAGGTTTTGGTTCCTATGACTCCTTTAGCGCTGTGCTGATATAGATGCCCAGTTGTTGCACTTTGACACTGTTTTTCTTGCCATCCGGTGACTTTAGGTTACATAACTGATTGTTTCAAACAGTTTAAGAGCTTGGAACTGAAACTTGGAACTTTTGCATTTTAAAAATGGCTTTAAAAAAATCCAAACAAAAGATACACAACAACAACATCTTCTATTGCTGTTGTTGATGATACTGGTTGTGAACTGTGTAATAATGTAAGTGACATGACCACACTGACTATTTACAGTGTTGCAAAAGCCAAGAAATCAGTCCACATCACAGCCTATGTTTAAGGTAAGGACCACGGGGAAAATAAATCTGTTGAGTGTTAAAACAATGTATGACAGTATAATAAGACGAGTCGTTCACAGTTCCACTCTGTCAGAATGTTGCATCCTAGTAGAAGAGAATGATTTAGGAGCAGGATAAACCCAAACCTCTCTAGTGCGAGAACAGTTTTTTTTCTCATTGCATGCTAAATAAAGTCTCTTTTAATTAAAAACCGAGACTAGTCACGTATTTTTCCTAAGTGAAAGAGGACAGGTTCTAGAAATAGTTTCAAATGAGAGAGCTGGAAGAAGTGCTTGCAGGCAAAGAAAGCACAAATCTTATCTTATCTTGTCTTATTAACAACAGCAAGCAGATAAGACTGCAGTTGCCCCCCCCCCCGAACCCAAACAGAAAAGTGATTTGATGCAGCCGGGCAGCCACTGTGGCGTCCACAAGCTCCAGCGGTGTCTTTGTCATCACAGTATAACTGTTATAAACCCCGTACGGCCCCAACTCATATCCCCAGCTCGCGCTCGCCGCGGCTAATGAGCGAAATCAGACCAATGATGAATACAGTTCACCCTGGATTTGAGTCAAAACACATCACAGACAGCAGCCAGTCTGGTGGGCCGCACAATGGCAAGGAAATATATCGTTCCAGCCAGTTCTCTCTTGTAAACAAACAGCAAACATTTTCTCTAATTAGCAGAGCTGCGCTGCCAAGGCGTGGATGTGACGTGGCGATTACAGTGATCACAGCAGTCTCCCTGCGCCTCCGAGATGTGGGTACATCACGTTTCACTGCATCCTTGGTAAATCTTTGGTGAAAATAACAAAAAAAAAACAAACAAACTCCTGCAGTTTTTTATCTTTTGATTGATCTTTCTGATCTTGTCTTACTTTTTTTATTAGTAAACCAAATATCTGAGCACAGATGCAGTAAACGTATCTCAGCTGAGACAAAGTATTTGAGCTAAGTTAATACTATATAGTGTGGCTTTATTTAAATGAAACATTTCACCACAGTACTCTGAGTTTTCCAAAGGTTATGGGAGATGTGTTTAGAGTTCTGTCCTTTTTTTAATAACTGATGTGTGAATAAGAAAAGAATTTGGACAGACATTACAGCTGAGCTCCCCCCTTCTGGCAGAACCAATAGATATGCCAACAACGTGCTGAAAACCCTCCCTAAGCGGATCAGTTTCTGACAGAAGCAGATTCTGTAAACACTAAACTCCTGCAGTTTTTCCCCCTTCTCCGCTTTCTGTCTACGTTTCTTTCCCCTCCCCATCAGTTTTTAGTCAGTAGATTAAAAAGGGTTTCATGGGGTGTCAGAAGGCATTAGCTTCCCGCAACAGACCCACAGTGTGAAGGATGCGGGGATAGACCTCATCATCTGGTGCACTACTTTCTTTTTAACCTTTGCAAGTTTAGTGCATAAAAGCTACGTGGGAGCCTTGTGTTTTCATACAGAAATAAATCACGGAGAAAAAATATTACCTACATGCTTTTCAACCTGCGTCATTGATTAGTAAAGCAAAAATGATCAATCAAAAATATAAAATGTCCACATCTATGTGTTTTTTCCCCTAAAGATAGTTCTTAATGACAATGGCTGTATGTTTGGAATTGTCCTACTATAGAATACGTTTGGGGCAAACCAGATGCCTCTTTTCTGATAAATATCTCATCTTTAAACTCAGGGGACCATTAACCCAGACCAAATCCATACATGTCAAGTTGAACACATAGTCAATAAATTAAATGGATTTTCCTCCATTTTGCAGGTATATGGATATATAGAGAAACCTCACACATTTTTTTTCAAATCTCAGAGCCTGTAGGATGTAAAAAAAACCTCAATAAATACAATTAAATATCCATCTCCCAACCCGCTCTGCTGCTAGAAATCAATTGCTACCTTTCCCTATCCTCCTTTCCCTGCTCCTCTGCACTACAGACTCTTATCTACGCCCCACATTCTTTCTTTTCCCATGGCCGACAGTAACCCCCCGTTGTATGAGGGTCAGGACACAGGTAAATGTATGAAAGGGTAGACATGTATGCAAATTCCCAATTACACTCTCAGAACTGCAAACTTGTAAGAACCTTTACCAAGGATCAGCGGGATGTGGAGACCACCAGAAACACCAACCATTCAACAAATCAACTCCCTTTACCCCTCTTATTGGGTTGTTTTTCCACCTGTGGTTGAGTTGGTTGGTCTTGTTAAACGGTAAATGTCTTGAACTACTATAACGCTTTATCAAGTCCAAGGACTAAAGTGCTTCACACTTCAATCATTCACACATTCACACCTTGATAGTGGAAAGCTAAACTGTAGCTTCAGCTGCCCTGGGGCAGACTGACAGAGGCAAGGCACTACCGGACCCCTCTGACCACCACTAGCAGGCAAAGTGGGCAAAGTGTCTTTCCCAAGGACACACTGACAGAGACAGATGGACACAGGTTCAAACAGACAACCTAATAGTTACAGGACAAACCTCTACCTCTTGTCACCACTGTGGACACATGTTTGGCTCAAATTTAGGGCCAATATGGGACTTCATAATAAATTACTAATCCTTCCTGACTAAATCCCCAACTACATTTACAAAACTTGTAAGAACCTCCAACATGGATCACTGTGACCTGCAGACCATCCGACACTTCAACCGTTTGACAAACCAACTCTCTTCTACCCACAGTTAAGTTGCTTAGTCTTGTTACTTCATTTGTAACATCCAAAAGATCACTTCTGGTCAGGTTTATCCAAGCATTAGATGGTTGTTCTCAAACCTTTCAAGTTTTTTTTCCAGTTTGGAGCTGGTGGCAATACATCAACTTCCCAAGGAAGTAAACATGATGTGATTTGCCGCAGTTCTTTGTGTCTTTAGTCCTCGAGGTTGTCCAATTCCTTGTGCTTCCTCTACAAAACCCCAGTCTGCTTTGAAATGTCTGCCTTGGAGAGACTTTGCTGATGTGTGTCTTCTTGTTGTGTTCAGTGTGTCATGGTCTGACCTCTGACACAAAACCTAGTTTCTTTTCTAACCTCAGATTAGTAGCACGATTTGGCTGTCCTTTACCCAGTATTAATCTTCTTTTATATTTAGTGAATAACTGTTTCAACTTAAACTACTTGTGAAACAATGATCATATGATTTGTTACATACCGGATGAATTTCCTGCAAATTCCACGTATCTTGATAAATTAGGGTGTTGAAATTTAGCATATTTCCAGACAGTTTGTTTCTCTAACATTTAAGTTACAGTATGATAGTTTTTAAAAACCCAGAGGTCCTTTCTTTATTGGAATAAAATAGATCGTAGTTTTATTTTTATTCATTGGAATGATTTATGCTTGTCGGTTTGGCAAATTTTCACCCACAAGCACCATCTCTAAACAACTGCCCTCGCGACGTTTACAGTCACGCATCCTCATCCAGTATAATTCTATTTCTTTTTCCAAATACATCATTCTGGCACAGGTATTGTTCACTTCAAATAAACTGAACACCATTCAAACAATGTATATTTTGGTTTTTATTACAAAATTTTGCCACACCATTTATTCCCCCCATTTTCTTCAACATTAGCCAATAAAAAAATGGCTCCTACTCAGCCAGTTTTAGAGATATTGGGCTAAAATGTGATATATTTGGAGTCATTGACAATACTTTTGACAATAATATGCAGGATGATATTTTTAAGGTTTGACCAAAACTTGCTACATTATAGTCATTTATCATCAAGATAATCTGACTCTGAAACTCTGGCATAAGAGGTTATGGCTTTGCTTTTTTCTGTTTCCTGTCTGGAATCAGGGAGAATTTCTGACAGATGTGGCTTCCACCAATTTTCAGTCAGGTGGTTTCGGAAAAGTCAATTTTTACACTGATTCAAGCAAAGATTTTACACTTTTTACACCTCTAATTAGCAGCACTTTGAACTAATGTAACATTTGTTTCTAGTGATGAGTAATAGACTTGTGATTGTTTTTGGTGCAAAAAGCTAACGTAGAATTTAAAAAAATAAATTAAAATTCTATCATCTGTTCTTGTTATAATCATCACTTAACTTGGTAACATTTTTGGATGGTTTTCCACAGTTTGTGATAAAATAATAATAAAAAAAAAATTCCTACTAACTGTTCATGCTCTGCTAAAATGCACCGTGGGTGAAGATGTGTTTTTAGCAGGAGCGACGTTAGAGGCGAAGCAGGAAATCTGGTTTGTTAGCCGGCAGGTGAGATGTGTGGAAGGAGGAGAAACGATTCAGGAGGGGAGGCAGGACGAGACGTGTCAGCCGTGACATGTGCGTGTTAGCAGTGTGCAGATGGAGCAATGAGATGACAGTTTGCACTCCATTTTTCCTGACAGCTGTTCCTCACAGCAGCCAAAGGCAGAGAGCGCTGGGAAACGGGCAGATATGCTCTGGGAGATAAGGTGGAAGAGCTGATGAGAAGTTCAGAGAGCAATAATGTGAAGCCAGGCTACGCCAGTCTGCCCGTATGATAACCTTAAAGCAAAAAACATGTCATGGTTTTAAAGCAAATATTTAAAAAGGCATCACAGGAATTTTTATATTTTTTTGCTTTTAATAAAAAACAAAAAGAAAATGGCTGCCATGGCACAACTTTTAAGCAATAACCCAAATGGCTACAACTTAGTCAGGTCTTCTGGACGAGTTATTTAATGAAACATTTCATCTCTCTCTTTCTTTTGTAAGAGACGAAAGAGCAGAACCCACATAGAGGACCTGACTCAACTCTGTTAGATTTTTCTACCTGGATTATTGAAAAACATCAAAACTGTTTCTAAACGGTTAACCGTTTAGAAATAATCAATAAGTGAACATCTACATTTGATTCATTTTCGGATTCAGTTTGATTGAAGATGGCTGCCACAGCCTAGTGACTTTAGAAAAAAAAGTTAGCTGAAATTTGGTGTGGTAGTTGCTGAGCATCGTCCTTACGAGATACGAACACAACATTAACCCTGCTAGTCTGGTAGTATAATACCTCATGAACCACTAGACCAAAGGGGAGCAATCCTAGTTCTTGAGGACCCTTACCTGGCATGTTTTTACTGTTTCTGTGCTCCAATGATTGAATTACTTTTTTCAAGTTTTGCAGAAGCCTGTTAATCACCATTCATTCAAACCTGGTGTGTTGGAGTAGTGGTCTGCTTGTTTGGTTCAGACCAAAATGAATTCACATTGTGCTTTTTTTCGCAAGTGGACTAATTTGTCAGTAAAGCCAAAAGGACAAAAGTGATGGGGCCAAGACAGACCACAGATCTGGAAAGAAAGATGGGTTTCTTTATATTTATATATATATATATATAAGTCTCCACGCTGCTCCAGGTCTCTCCACGGCTCATTGTTTGTAGTGCAGTGTTAGCGTTAGCATCACTGAAGGGCTAATTTTGACCATGTTTCTTAGCTCGTGAAATCCAAAAAGGCGCTTGTTTCATGTAGTTGTGGTTCGGGTCAAGGCAGGACACACCGGTTGTGAACCGTGCTTAAATTTGTTTGGAATCGGACCAAGAGCACCTCAGAAATGGGTCTCAGTTTGGTTGTTTGATCCACACCAGGGTTTGCAGGAGTGTATTCACACCTGCAAAAAAGATCCGGACCAAATTAACTTTAGTCCGTTTAAAGCGGACCAAAATGACCCTAACTATAGACGTGAAAGGCAGACAGCAATATAAATGCCTACAAAGAATGGTAGATCTTTAGCTATAGTGTAATGTATTTCTGCCTGTTGCACAGAATATTACTTTATCTGCTATTCTGATTTTTGTAAAGTAGCATTAAGTCCGACAGGCTAACAATAGTTATTTAATTAGCTTGGTAAGCCTCTGTAGAAAGCCTGCTCTGCTCTTTATTTCATTCTTGTAGCAGTGCAAATAATTCTTTAAAAACTGTGCTACCTTGAAAAATGATATAAATGTATCTTCTTTGGTGGACAAGCTATGACTGACAGTGTTTTGCACTGAATAAATAGTTTAACCAACAAACTAAAGAAGAAATTCCCCCATTGGCTGCCACACACAAGTGAATGACAAATCAGAAAAACGGATGTGAAAAAAGGAAGCACTGCTCTGCACTTTTATTCTAGTAAAAATCCTCCTAAACTGTAAAAAACAGAAAAAAAGGAGTTGTTTTGAAACTGTGACCTTTAACATTGCGCTAGACTTTGTAAGCAGTAATCAGCCCGTGCCTATGTGCACCTTTGCTTCCACCCTTTTCCTATCCTCTGACCTTCAACTGCTGCTACTTCTCTTTGTTGTTTCCTCCCTGATCTCCTCCCCAGTCTGTGTCCTAATTTGTCTTCCCGCCTCTTCTCTCAGAAACGGACTCTGACCAAGCTCTGCCAGCAGGTATGTGGAGAAGGCCTTGTTTTTGATGAGACGCCCTGTGAGGGATTTCAAACATTCACGCTGCGCCTTCTCTTCAGCAACACGAGCAAAGAATACCAGACAGGAGGAGGGTTAGTGTAAGGAAAGGATGGTAATGAAGAGATGAAGCATGAGGGAAACAATGGCAAGATCAAGTGATGCAAAGAGCAAAAAAAAAAAAAAAGAAGTGTTTCTAACCTCAATCAAGTAGAGTTCAAATTTTGAGTTTAAAAATAGAAAGCTGGATGACTACGGCAGTTATGTTAAAAATGGTAATAGCAGAAATCAATGCAAGTTCATAGGCCCGCGCTGTGTTCCAGAGCTGAACTCAACTTGTCTCTTGTGTTAAAGATCTGAGGCTGTGAGCCGACTCACAGAGAGTTCAGAAGTGCAGTCCATGAAATAACTCGGAGGCATGACCTAATTGCGCTTTAAAAATTGATCAATGGAAAAGAAAAACCTAACAGGAAGCTGGGGAGGGAAAGCCACCGCTGCAGTGATGTGATTTCTACAGTTACAGTCTGAATGCAGCGACTGTGGATATTTAAAGCTGTAAATGCTTATCAATCTTTGTCAAATCAGCCTTCCATGCCAGAGATTTACACTTAAGATCATTTTATGCTAGGACACAGTGGCATTTTGGGTCAAAATAATGTAAAATCATGTTATTCCAAATCTTGTATGAGTTAGAGATGTACATCCAATGTTTACTGTCTGAAAGTTTCATCAAAATTTGTCCAGTGGTTCTGGTTCAACAGACTAAAACAGTAATGTTAAGGTTTTACACAAAATTATTATTGAATGATTTTGTATTATGTGTAGTAAATAAATCTCAGCTACTACCAAATCTTATCATGTCTTTAAAACTAACAGAATTGCAGCCGTTTCCTGTTTTGTAAGTTCAGTTGGCTGTGGTGACCATCTTGATTTAGGTTGACTTACTGTAAGTGTTGTTATAATCCATACATTTTGGTAGGACAGACATGACCACAATAAAATGATTGTCCACCTTTGCCTTACGGCAGCGGGTGTTAGAAACAAAAACAGACACAAGAGTTTGTGCTGTATGATTGAAAAGTAAAAATACAATAATCTATGTTAAAGACAAATCTTATACACAAAAAATCCACAAACACATTCTGACATTTCCTCTTAGATTACATCTGTTTTATGTAAAATGTCAGGTAGTTAAATTTCATGGGAGAAAAAAATCTTAATGATGCTTAGGGTTTTATGTTTTGCAACATCATCTTACACAAACAGTACGCGAGTGTGACTGAGTGAGATGGCTGTAATGAAACACAAGTGATCTAAGAAAAACAATATAGACTGAAGAAGCTGTGATCAGGGGGATAGATTTGTGTGTAAAGCCTCCCCCCCTTCTCATGTCCTGAAGGACAGTAGTAGAAAACAATAGCATTGGGAACAGCTAAGCAAACGTTTAGCTTCACTAACCAGTAATCCACTAAACTTCTTAGCTTTGCTAACGGTAAACGGATAAAAAATTTGTCAAGCTTAAATGTTGAATAAACCTTCGTAGTCCACCATGTTATATGAAATAACAAGAATGAATCGTGTTTAGGGGAATATACCTCAAATATTGTGGGAAGAAAAAGATATTGTGTGATGATGTCATAATTGAAGCATTGCCTCGTTAGGCCCAGCCCCAAGCAGAGCTGTCCCCTGTTTTGGAGGGGCTGAGTTTGCAAACCTAAGTGGGACTGACACAAACTTTGTTGTTAGTTTTTTATTGGTTTCATTTGAAGGTGGGTGGGATCCCCTTTGGCAAATAGGCCAATCCAAACCAGAGCTATAGCATAACGGAATAGAAAAATAAAAGCATTTCTTTGATTTGAGTTTTTTTTATTTTTATAAATACCGTTTCAGGTTAGTCAAACAACAAACAGCAAACTTTACCATATTTTATGTACCGTATTTTCCGGACTATAAGTCACACTTTTTTTCATAGTTTGGCTGGTCCTGCGACTTATTTTCCAGAGCGACT
>JAUBOC010000170.1:15667362-15678407 GCA_032275365.1 Anablepsoides cearensis | reverse complement strand
AAGTGAAACTATCTGCTGAGCTCCCAACACTACTTCTAACTCAGTGAAGCCCTTTTTAGATTCAAAATACCTTTGAGAAAATGTAGTTTCAGATGCCAAGAAAACTGCATCATAGCGTGCGGGTCTGTGCTCGGTCCCGCTCCCGTCATTTCTGTCCAATGGGAGCGATGACCGTCACCTGCGTGGCTTTGTTTATAAATTATAGTCAACTTGCAAAAAGCAAAATGTGAGTGCAAAGTCCGGATCAAACAAATGGATCAAAGGACTTTCCAGGTGTGAATACACCCGTAGAAGCTGGCTAAACTATCAAGACGGACAGGCAGCTCATCAGATACCATTGAGCATGAGAATGGGCCACCCTCTTCTTTCATCTTTGTGGTTCACAAGAAAAAAAAGTTTTTCCTCTATCCTTAACTCTTTATCCAACACAAGCCTATCTTTATTTCATTTCCATTATTTGTACAGGTCAATCTAGTTGAAACAATGGTCTTTTGCAAGAGAGACCTGCATCGAATGTCTCACATATTGTTGAGTGAAAAACAACAACTATCTATCCTGTGTTATTGTTTATATGCTTATCTATTCATGATGTGTGCTACATTGGGAGTGCTGTGAGAGGACAAAATGAGAAATTGTGATGATTTATCTTTTAAGTGACAATAAATACTATAAGAAAAAGAGATCCGGATGGACGTAATCATTGATCCGCTGTCTCACGTCTCGTTGAAGTATAAACTAGCCTTAAGAGACACATGTCACCAATGTCTACTTAATCTTGGCTGGACCTTTTTTTGGATGAGTTAAGGTGTCTAGTGGTATTGAACAAAACCCTTGATATCCTCTCTAATATCCTTCTACCCGTATCACTACTGTCCCTCCTCTGGACAAACCATCGCAGTCTGGCCTCTCTAAATTTGTCTCCTAGTTGATCAACATGTGTTGTACCTCTAATGATCTCCTTCCTAATTGTATCTGTCCTTGTTTCTCCCAAAAAACACCTCAACATCCTCTGCCATTTCAAGTTTTGAATGTCACTGTCTCCAAACCATAAATGTGGTCTAACTACTCCCTATGATCCCAAACAAATGGTTTTGGCCTTTTTAACTAATCTTCGTATTAACTCTTGAAAAGAACAAAAGAGATGAGATTTTGCATCACACCATGTTTTGCATCAGATTCCCTTCTACAAGCAGTTTCAGTCATTGGTCTGGCTTAGAAGGAGCCACTGAAATCCTAAAAGCAGGACTAACCCTGGTTGAAGGGTGTGGTTTGAGATGGAATGGTTCCATGAATATGCTGTATTGCTGACAACAGTGTGGTCTCACTTCATTATCTGCTAACACTAATTTGCGGTCATGTGAATCAAATAACCTCACTGTATTGGGTCACGAGTGGTTCAGTTTCAGGGATAACAGATTTAAATCACTCTCGGGTATATTTTCTCAGCAGGGCATTCTGTTTTTTCAAGAGCACTGCTTTTAACACTTTGGATTTCACAAACTTTATCCCATCCGTTTAAATCTTTTAAGTATCTTTTAACCCAATATTTTTTCTAAACCCCACCTCTTCTGCTTCCAAAGAAACCTAAAATACGTACAAGCCCCAAAAAAGTTGTACAGATGGACAATAAACCAGAACCAAAAGCAATTCCTCAAATGTCTGCGTGTGACAGAGAAAACAGCTCCAAAAAACCCCAGACTGCACTGTTCAGTGTATCCTGCCAGTGATAAACTGTTTATTCTTTTACACCCGTGGTGATAACTGCTGTAATTAAATCATTAAAATTGGTCCTTTTATTCTCTCAGATGCACTCAGACAAAGATGCACACGCACTCATATTTTAGGGACATATATGTTTAAAAACAAACAAAACCACGGTTAGTAATGAAATGTCAACAGAGAATGAAAATTTGGCATCAGAGAAACACAAATGCAAGTGTTGCACCTATTATCAAGAGTTATCCGTGACACAGGAAATGTGAATATTATGTGTTTAATGTGCCTGCTTGTGGTGATAAAAGTGATCTAGAATAGGTGAGACTGACATAACCTGGTAGACTCTTCCATAATCTACCCCACAGGTGCATTTATTATGAATGCAAATGAGAAATCACTGTAATATTAATGATGCCGTCATAGGGATTTCTGTCTGACTTGATGATCACCTTCCTCTTGAAATCCACATAAAGAGAGATCTACTTAGAGACACGACACACTAACTCTGTACACACATCTGACAGGCCTCCTGCTGCGGAATGTCAGCACCATGTCGGAGGGAGATCCTCTTCCTATTGCTATGAGGATTGCTTGGCTAAAGACCAGTGAATCTGAAGGCTAAAAAATGCCCTGATGAGGACTTCACAGAGATGGCGAAGACCGGGCTCGTGGAGCCGGGAAGATGAGACGGAACCTGAACCGGGTTTAATACCTACGCTATCATCTAAAAGTCTGCCAGAAAGCACGGTGGCTGGAGCTGGGCCGTTAAGCTCGCTGAGGGAAAACTTATCTGCATGTGAGGGCTTTGGCTGCATTCATCCACAGTTGAAAGTTATCACTTCTTTCAACCAGCATGTGCAGTCTTCTCACCGTATTCTCCATCTGTTCTGATTTTTTAAAAATAGCTGTAAAAGGTTTTTTTTATTCTAGTCTACTGACAGTAATAGGATAATCTTGGCAAGTATTACACTGTGTTCACAGGTAATATCTGTTTTTAGTGATTCGAATAAAAAAACATGACTCAAAATTGAAAGAGACTTAGGATGGCTTCTCTCAAAATGACATTTGTTGGAGACTATTTTTAATGGCCTTTTCTTTTGAACTGAAGTTCTAAAAATGGAGTAAAAATGAATTATGACAGAGATGAAATTTCCTGAGCACTAACCACAAGCAAAATCTGATAGCACATAAAACAAATCAAATCACATGTTAAAACACTGTTCTGTCAAACTTGCATAGAAAAAACTGCTACATGTCTTTTTGTAAGAGAGACACGTTAAATTGATCAGTGCAGCTGAACTGTCGAAAATTCTCTGATCACTGGTTGACAAACTCCGTCCCACCTTCATTCCCCTACAAAGAGAATAGGTGCTTAGCGTAGCCAACCGCTGAGGGCATGAAAGAGACAGGCACTGATCCACTCCAGTAGCAGCACTAAATCATCGCTTCATGCTATGTGCTGCTAACAAACCCGTACTCAGCATCCTCTGTCTATTCTCAGTAGCAGGGAAATCTCACATTGATCCTTTATTAAATGGACTCCAGGAAAAGAAATTCTTTTGAAAATGATAAAACATCTAATATTGTATTATGCAACCCACAATTAGATATAATTTTATGCAGTTTTAAAGGTAATACATTTCACTGAATAATTACCCCACTAATAATGAGGTTAAATACTTATTTGTCCAAGACATTATTGGCCTTTTTTGACTTTTGTGGGAGGAGTTATTAAAACATGATTGGTCAGTTTGACTATTTTGGGTGGGGTTTGCGGAACACTGGGCAGCTATTTTTGTAAATAAATATTAACTTTAGTCATAATTCAAGATAGGAAAGTACTAACTGCACAAAATTTGGACTCTGTACATGTTGGCTTGTCAAAACAGTCCTAGCCCACCTGGAAAAAGATTGCCATTTTTGAATATGAATATTAGCCATTAGTCCAGACAGAAAGGTGCTAGTCGCACCATATTTGAAGTCCATTAACTATGCTTACATGTTCACTACAATTTTTATTCAAGACACTTTTCTGTTCTGTGTTTACATTTTGTTCATTATAATTTTACCATTTTAATTACCTCAGCTTTTAACTTGCCCCAAAAGACAAGTCAATCCAGCCAATCACAGATTTGCCAAACTCCCCCCTCACAAGAACATCTGCCTATATTCCAAACTCCACCAATCATGGTTAGAACAAACTCCGCCCACACAAAAAGAAACTCCTATGTATTGGGATTTTTCTTTTTTGTGAGGTGTTCAAGGTCTGAACAAAGGAATGCAGTGGACTCGTTATGTGGGATAGCATTCACAAAACCTTTCTAGTGAGTGGTGTGGTGGTTGATCATTGTACTGCCACCGTATCGAGGTCCTGGATGGAGCAAGGTGGAAGCAGTGACAATGTATCTATAACGTGAGGCCGTCACAGACTGACCTGGCTTGGTCATCAGAATTTGAAGCAGGGCTGGCTCCTCTGGCCTAATGCCTAGACTACAAATGTCATTGCGATAAGGTCAGGGTAACAACTTAGCTAAGATGATACCTTGTCAATAACTGTAGCATGGTATGATTTTCTAACATTTAGATGAGTCATGATGGGGCAGGTGTATAGAACATGATTATTGTGCAGGACAGCATCTGAAAGGAAACCAAAAATAGTAGGGAAAACTATGAATGAGGAGTACCATGCTTGTCTTTACTTTGAAAAAAATGTTTTACAAACTTGAGTCAATCCAAGAAAGTTCAAACAGATTACGTAGGTTGTGGGGAGAGCAGTAGGGGTATCATTCAGAGTGAAAGTGGTCTAGTAGAGCAACCTGACAAGTGATTCCCATTACAACACAGAAAACATCAAACAGTATGAATATAGCATGAAGCAAGGAAGTGTGCTGCCTGTGAACCCATTGCCTTCACTACTAGACGCATTTCTGTCCAAATCTTTCCATATACGCAAGATATTCTCACATTTCTATATTCATTATTCACAACAATAAGATACAATACAAGCACAACGCATTACGCCCAGACGTCTCTCTACAGAACAGCATTAGGCATCTAATGTAGCTTTCGGCACCACAGCTCAGTGTTTTCCCCATTTCCCCTATCAACCTGCTTCTTCCATATGGTTATATCCATCAACTACCTAGCCATCAATCAGCCTCGGTGTTACTTTCTTCTCTGTCTGCTTGCTAGGTTGAGCTCATAAAACATCCAAGACATTATTGTGCATTAGACAATAGAGATGGGCTGCAGGGAAAACCCATTAGCTTTTATACAGAGAGGTGGCATGAATAGAAATGTCTAAGGTGTTGACTCCGATGATCCATCTTGCTCTCTTGGGTAGACATGTGACAGCTTTTGTGCCTTTGGTGGCTTTTTGAGAGTACATCTGCATGTGAAGGTATCACACTCTTGTCATCAGGTAGATGATACCTTCTTGTGGCCAAACTTCTTCAGGGTAACGTGGAGTAAAGGAGATGGAATAATTCCCGCCTGGTTCAATGGGAAGAAATGGTGCCGAGCTTGAAAACCAATATCAGTGTTCCTTTATTGATGGCTTTCAATTCAGGCTGCTTAAAAAGTAGGGGATAAGTTAATATTTTGTTAAAGCAACAGCTAAATTGAACTTGAATCTCAGAGTCTCAAGGAATTTAGGCACACAACTAAATTTGCACACGACCGGCAAATCTATTTGATTTTGCGTCAAGAATCATTATCAGAATTAATTTTGCTGCTAAAATGGTCAATGTACAATAATGCTAAAACTACTGCACAAAGCTTGGTGTATTTACCCACATCTCTCCCTGTGGGTTTCCAGCTGGCCTGCGGACCTTTAATGTTGTTAAACATTTATTTATGCAGGACAATCAACAGAGCATGCATGTTCTTTTACAGCTACACTCTGACATTCATGCAGTCTTCTGGGAGCTGCCCCCTGAAAGACACGGGACCGCTGCTGCTGCCGGTCACAGCACAGACACCCTGCAACAGTTGGTTATGTGCTTTTGGATGCCTCTCACTTTACAGATACAGTTGGTGTTTTTTCCTCATGGCTAATCTTGTTTAACCCCAAGGTTACGGACTGCATCCATTTACATCCAGAGTCAACTATCAGTCAGCTGGTTAAACCCATCTGTCTCTACAGTCATTTCCAAATGCCCATCTTTTAAAGTAACTCATCCTCACTGTGTATTTTTAAAATTATTCAGCTTGAATTTATATATATATATTTTCTTTTTCAAAAAGTCCATTTCAAAAAGAAACAGCAGCACAACCAATCTCACACTTGCTTATTTCATTTTATTGACTAGACAATTAGCTTTTCTTTAAGCGTCACTAGTTATTTACAAGGGCTTGTTTGGATAATGACTCTGACCACTTGACTTAGAATCTTTATTGTACTGCATCAATGGGTGACAATGAAATAAATAAAAAATACAAAGAAAATGCATATTGAGCTTGGGTAAAGATTTTCCTACACCTACTGTAGCTTGTTTTTTATATATAGTTTGCTATAATCTACTATAATTTTATAGGTCTTCGACTATAGTCTCAATAATGATACTTTTTCATCTTTTCAGCCAAAAAGTAAAACTAACGTCAAAACAAATCCTTCCTGATTAAGAAAATAAGGTTTAAATGCTCTAATATGATTCTGTTTACAAGTGCAGGAATAACTAAAGCAAACCTCAATTTATAGGATATTTTTTAGCAGAAAGCATTGACCTATTTTTACTTTAACAACATTTTATTAAATCAGTTTTTATGATATGTGTAATAATGACTTCTGGATTAATAATTATTGTTATTTTCACCAGTGGATTTGCAAAACAGGCCAAGTGTTAATACATTTTTATTCTCATGTATTGTTTTGAAGCATCACTTCTAAAGCAGACCTGCATTGAAGTAAGGTTTCCAATATAACCCACATGCACTGTAAACCGTATTTTTCTGCAAACAATGTAAAGCGCAGTGGAATAAAATTCTCCAGAGGTCGAATTTTTAAGTGTAGCGTGTCAAGCTAATGTACGTACATAACCCAGAACCTGTTACTTTCTCGCCCACCTCAGTGCACTGAAAGATATTTCCCTCTGAAACACCTCCGACTCAGGTTTTCTTGGTATCAAACATTCTGATTCCTATGAAACATCTATCAGGAACAGTGTTGGTGTTACAGCTGAAAAATTACCTTCCATTTAGTGCCCCGAACTTTAACCTTTTTGACCACCATTCTACCCAAAAGTGCACCCTCCCATCACACGCTCATCGGTTTCCCAATAGCACCTTTTGAGCAATCTCAAGGGTCACTGGGCCTGTCAGTGTACAGCTACCATCACTCATTATTTCACTCAGGGGTGCACCCTTGTATGGCACCACCCTACTCGCTGGACTGGCTTGGGTCGGAGATCTTGTATTGGTTCACAGCTGCCTGATTTGTCCAACTTCTAGCTATCGGCAGGTATAGCTGTCTGCTGGCGTCCCATTTTTTAAAAAAAATCATCCCATTAAACTATTGTTGATACTTAAACAGCACACAGGAAAAAAAAATTGTGTTAACACCGGTCAACTTTTATTCCCTAACAATAGCCAAACTGTAAATAATAAATGCTTATTTTCAAACACAGTATTTTCAAAAATGTGCTCTTGCTATACCTCATTAGACAGCTATATTAGCACACAGGGAGCAGCTCTGAGTGGTACTTGACACACTGGAGTATAAATAATGAGTAGTTGAGTAAAAAATGCTGAAAGAAAGGTCGTTTTTGTTTTTGGACAGATGTACTAACCTGGATCATTTATTAATTATACACAAGTAAAGTTATTATTTTGTAAAAACAGCTGTGTAGAAGATGCCTAAACAGTTGTTTTTATTGAGAGCTGAAGCAAGGTTTGCGGTTGGTTTGTATTTATTATTTTTTATTTTCAAAGCACAGCACTATAAAGGTGGATGGTTTAGTGGAATAAATCAATGTGTTCCTTAAAAAGGCAGATCAACGTCCTCTGTTTTAGATTGAAACAATAGATTTGCCTGTTATGTTTAAATCCAACCAATTTCATAGTGCTTTACTTCATATTATCTTTTACAACATATTACTTATAAGAAGCTCTTTGACAGTTGCCTCTATCAACTAGGAGTATAATATAGAACTGAAGCAAGGCAAAGCAAACAATTCAAGTTAAATTGGCAACTTTAACAACAACAAAACAAAACCTGCTTGCTCTGTCAGAAATTAGATGTTGAGTTAAAGGGGGAAAGGTATTTATTTCCCATTGTTCAATTCTATACCACAATCAGGTAACTGTTACCTTCAGTTGTTATGGAAATGCTGTGAAAATCAAAAATACATTTGAATTTGCATCATAGCCCATCAAAACACATAGAAATCGGCCTTTGTCTCTTTAAGAAACTCCTGCCGTTTCCGACACTCCCACTTCAGCAAGTCTTCACAAACAATGCTTCATGTCATTTACAAATTTTTATAGGAACGTTGCATTTTGTTGTAAAAAAAAAAAAAAAGTGCAACATTATATATTGCGGGTCCATTATTTCTTCAAGTTAATTTTATTGTCTTTATTGTTTTGTGATATTAACAACTCTATAAAACTGATATTTTGCTCATTTTGATCTAATTTTGCTTCTGGGTAGCGTAGTCATGGTTGCTAGGTGACATGACGTAAGCCGGGGTAAGGACGGGAGGCTAGACCGTCCAAATTCACAGTCACTTTTTTTCCAGTCTTCCCGGTCTACCAAGGACCCGGTCCACCTCAACCGGGTAGTCTGGGTCCTTCGGAGGACCCGGCCCACCGTTTTGGACACAGCCATAGTTCCAACAGGTGATGCCGTTAGTCTGGAGCTGTGTGAGGGAGGCGTGTTCTGTGGGGCGGAAGCTCAGCTAGGGACTGAGCTCTGCATGGCTACCCACATCAGAGTCAAGGAATTCTCAATCATCATGAGTCAAAGCAACACTCCGGTTATAATATCCATGTACATCTGCTTTGTCTGTTCTGTTTGTTTACAAAATCAGACAAAGTTGAACAGTTTTGCCACTGTGGTGTGAATGTGTATGTGTGTGTAACATATGTTCAACCAGGTGACTGTATATTTCCAACCACAGGATACTCGAGGGTGCAGCCCTTTTCCTGTGCTCCGTTACTCACCGGTGAAGGAGGACAACAAACCCCCAATCGAGCCGCGGCAAACAAACAAAATCAGCGAAAAGGTCATTTGCGCACAGACCCCCCCACACCCACCCTCCAGACACACACACAAGCACACAAACTTTAATTAACAAATCAGCCGAAAATGCCAAGAACCAGAGGCTATAAAAATATCAAACTGTATAGTTGCTTCTTTCGTATTTAGTGCTAATTAGATACCACTTCATAGAGCAGTAGATGGATGTTAATCATTAACTTAATACACCAAGGCAGTTTTCCTGCTGCACTGCATTTTAAGCCCCACTAGTGTTAGGTGTGGATTGGGTTTTAATGGTAAAGTTCAGACCTGTTGATGTTGAGTTTTGTGGAAAGGTTATGAAAAATAATATCTCGCCCATTTGAGCTGGCTCTCGAGTTCAATTCTGTCGAGCTAACAGCTAATCTGAATGAAGCTAGCAATGCTAACAGCTAATTGCTGCTGATATTTGTTCATTTTTAATGCGATTAACCACGGAATTCTATGCAAATTCTGTAATGTGAAACTGAATGCATTGTAAAGGTATATAAACCTGTTATGTTTTTTTTAGATTGGAGTGTAATGTAATCTTCACTCAGGCTATTTTTAGAACACTGAAGTGCGTCCAATACATACATACAAACTCTTGTAGTGGGCTCCATTGGTGTTAGTCACAATTCACTGGTTTAGTTGTGTATAAACTTTGAGAAACTTGAGAAAACTGCATAAAACTTCAACCTGTTGAACCACAAAACATTGTGCTACAATACATGTAGCAGTAGCCATGTTTTCATCTGATTGTAATGCTAATTTTCAGTGAATCAACAAGGCTACGCAAAGCATAGTTTTGTCAGACGTTGACGTTTGGACGTAACCAACAGGAAGAAGAGGTTGAAAACTTACAGGGACCACTCAGGACAATAGAGGAACGTTTTCAGGAATGTGTTGCTATCAGGCAAGTTGTCATATCAACTAGTATTGACAATGTTACATGCTGTCTGGACCTGTTTCTGCAAACTAAGGGAATATCCGGGAAAATGCAGACAGCAAAAACAGCTGAAAAAGTTTTTTTTAGTAATTTAACCATTTTCCTCAATATTTTTAAATGCAATACTTTAAAATGTGGAAATGCAGCTAGTGACTCAGGATACATTCTTCATCCTTACGTAGATTGAGGATGAGCTGAATTTAAGAAAAAGGGCAACCATGGACTTAAGTTTGCTCCTGACCTTTTTTTTTTTTTTTTTTTTTTTTTTTTTTTTTAGTTAAAGACCAACACAGGACCACCGGGATCAACTTAGAAATAAAAATAAATCACTTGTTTCTCGTCCTCAGCTGCTACATAATCTTAAAGAGGCCGTGTAACTTTCTGTACTTAAACAGGTACAGTAAACCTTATTTAGTTATCTCGAAGCCTACTGTTAGCTTTACTCGTAGCAGCCATGCTAGCTTTGTGAAGTGTTCTACTGCAGTCACACACATAAGCTAATACTTTCATTAATTGTAAACATCCGCAACAATCTACATTAAAACGACAAAAAGTTTGCTTCACTGCCAAAGGTTCAATCTGAGGGTTTTGCTAAACCGTGACTAGTGGTGGTTCCGACATTCTTCTGTTACTTTCGTTATTTCTTTGACTGTATATGTTCCTTGTGACGTATTGATATGTCAGCCTGGGTCTCAGTTAATAGCAGGGAGGGAAAAAAACATTAACAGCTTTATTTGTTTGGAGTCCCCATAAAGACACCACCAATCTGGGGTGGACCAAAGGGATATGGAGGAAATAAAAGAAAGAGCTAGAATTGTGTTAGCTGTGATGAGAGCTGAAAATAAAGATAAAGCCTCTAGTTTGCAGCAGCAAAAAAAGAAACTCAAAGAGCTTGGCGGAACAACCGGTACACTAAGCTGAAGGGAAGCCAGAGGAGAAACGATGGGGGAAATTTAAAACAAGGAAGAGAAGGTATAGAAAGATAGCAACTAAGGTCACGTGGCATGGAAGGAGGGGAAGCTAAAAAACAGAGCTGAGGAATAAAAAATGAGTGAGAGGAAAGCAGATGTCTGATTCATCGACTCAATCTTCTGCTCTGGCTCTAAGCTACAGAAAACCAGCTAAGCGGAGAGGGGGGGGGGGGGGGGGGGTTGCAAAGTTGGGGGA
>JAUBOC010000170.1:15656208-15667352 GCA_032275365.1 Anablepsoides cearensis | reverse complement strand
CCCGCAAAGATGTGAGAATATTAAGGTAAAAGATGATATGAAACTGAAGAAACGAAGATAAATGAAAAGACACAGATGGAGTGAAGGCGTGCAGTATATCATCATTATGAGATCCACATGGTGGCTGTGGAAAGAGACAGCTCTGATCCCTGTTAGGAGCAGTTTGTGATATTAGTTTTACCAGGTAAGCCTTTAAATTGGTATTTTCAGCCTTTCTTAACCAATTGTGCTTTTTAACGCAATGCTTATATAAAGAATACAATAATGGTTGGGATTACACAGAACACAGTGCTTCAATGTGTTTGTTAAAGACTTTTTTTTATCAAACAGTTCTTAAGTATATAAATATACTATTTATATGTATATATATATATAATATGCAGACCAGAGTTCTGCTGTATGGGTTTTAAACTCGGCCTGCTTTGGTCCTCGTCAGCATGCCACCGGTGAAACTGCCCAGCTCTACTTCAGCAAGGGGACTGCCCCAGGGGAGCCAATTAAGAGTGTCCGCTGTAGCGCTGACAGCTGCAGCCCTGAAAGCCTCCCAGCTCCACATCACTGATGGTGGAATACTGCAGAACTGGCTGGGAGGGCAGGAGATGGAGCAGAGGGAGTCAGAGAGCAGGGGAGAAGATCAATGAAGACAGCAGCCAACCTGAAAGCATCGAGACACTGTGGCGAGTAAAGTGAGGGCCCATTTATGGCCAGTGGAGGCTGCAGTGTGACCCCGGGTTGTGTACTGTCAGACCTGACTTCATTGGAGTTGGGTATAGCGGGTTCGGTGAGGGCTACTGATGAACAGGAACTCTCTTGCGCCTGTGACATGCAATTCCAACAAACCCCCAAAAAATAGAAGAAAACATTTTAATATTTAACACATGATGTTACCCACATTTTGTCACATAACTGGCATGTTTGTGTTCTGAACTTGGAGCGGCTAGTGCAACTGGAAGGGACACCAAAGTGGAACCTCCTGCTCTTTTTCTACGATTGGAAAATGTGAAACCACCAAGCAAGTGACCAAGTTGTTGTAAAATCAGCAATGCAGCAATGCTGTAACAACAGATGTGAGTCTGCACTGCTTTCCTCAGGATAAGACGGTAATAACTGCCTGGATCAGAGCAGTTCTTGGCTGCTGATCATTAGGGATGTTCCAATCCGATACTCAGTATCGGTATCGGTGGCCAATACGGCCATTTTTTGAAAATCGGGTAGTATCAGATTTAGTCATGGTATCGGGCCGATCCAGTTTTCAGCGCCATCATGCTTTACAACTGCTGTTAAGAAGTCAAGACACACACAAGTATGTAACCATGTTCACAGTGTGGGAACACTTTTCAATGGAAAACAATGATGCTGAAACTGCATCTTGCAAAATCTGCAAACTGGATGTTTCTCGTCATTTGGAAAGAAATAAAGGTATCGGATCGGTATCGGAAAGACTAATCATTAAAAAAATCGGATTGTATCGGGAGCCAAAAAATCTGGATCGGGACATCCCTACTGATCATGTTACCTATTGTAGCCAGTGCTCTGTTTACACGCAGGTATTCTTTGTCACTACAAAAGAGCACAAACAAACAAACTCTATATCTCAACAACTTCTCATCTCAGCAGCATGATTTTTAATTACAGTACGTTAATAATCTTTTCACTGCTACATTTGGATTTATCACAAAAAAATAATGCCGCATTTAGATCCAGTCCATGTGCTGTTGCAACAGAAACCAACGTTTTTTTCTTCTTTTTACTTACAACACAATCATTCCTATTTTTAAAAGGGAAATGTTAGGTCCTCAGGTTCTGTAAAACAATTAAGATCTGCTCTGGATAGTTCTTTGAATGTCCTCAGACAAGGTAATATTCTGAGGTGGAAAAAAAGTGCAATACTGCCATCATAAAACGCTTCTTCCTTTCTGAGTCGCAAGGGTCACTTGTGCCCATATTTAGCAGTCACTCTGCGAGGGACAGAGTACAATACACCCTGGACAGGTTTCAAGTCCATCACAGGGCATCATAAAACTCTCATCTCCAAAGTATTATAGCCCTTTACACAAATTATAATTTAGAAACCTTTACACCACTATCAATTTCACATTATATCATTATTTACTATACATTGAATTATATGGTTAGTTGCTAGCAACAGCTATCTATAGTACTACCAGTGCAGATTATGGTATTTTTCTAATCATGATTATAATGCTATTTCTTTTAGAATGATTTTGTGCAAAGTTGATGATGGTGTACATGTTTAAAACTACAGCGTTCACTTCAAACACTAAAAAAGTCTTGTGATTGGAGTTGTTTTAATTGGTAATAATCTGCTTTGGAGTCAAGCTGCTCTCATTCAAACTGGACAGTTAGACCAGTTAGAAAGCAGATTTCTGATATTTATAAACAAGTCTAATATCTGAAATTTTACAGTAATATATACTGTATATAATACAGTTTGTCTCTTTTGATCTCTGAAATCTGACGCTGCTATTTGTGCTTTCGTATATCAATGTAATGATGAAATTGGCCACAATGGCAATGTTTGTAAGTTATCATTCATGAACCTCTACAATATTTTAAAATTGAAGATGTTTTAAACTGGCACCAGTCCACTTTGGTCATAGTCCTATTCAGACAAGTCAATCTAGCCTAGTTAGTTGTATCACACCTAAACTCTGTTTCTCCAAAGGGAGATCATTTAAAGTGTCTGTGACGTGCATAGTCTCCAAATACAAAAAGTAAAAAAAAAACATCTTTATATTTAAGAAAGTTAGAACAATACACACAATTTAACCCATTTTGTCCCATAACTGGCACATTTTCGTTTGAACTTGGCTCAGCCAAAGTGAAACAGGAAGTGACATCAAAGGGGAACCTTTTAACAAAGAAAACTCTCTGGTCTTTGTTTATTATAACAATATCATTTGAACTCACTCTTCTTCATCTCTCTTTGATAGTGACTCAAAATAATCTTAACAAACACCAGATTCTTCTCCACAGTCTGTGTTGTTGACTGTTGTAGCAAAGCTCTGTTCACATGCAGATGTTACCCTTTGACATCACTTCCTGTTACTTCACAGGCAAATATCTCAACAACCGTTCATCTCAGCAACGTGAAATTTCTTTAGAAATAATTTATCAATGTCCTCTTTCTAAAAATGCATTCATATGTATTACAAAAATTTGATGTCACAGGCACTTTAAAGATCAAGCTACAACTAGACAATTATAAGCTTTACACAAAAAGCCACAATTCATCTTTTTATTATACGATTGTCCTTAAAAGATAATGAAAAGAAAAAAATGCATTTCAGTTTTGTAGTCAATGTGCCTCTGAAGGTCTTATTTATGTAGCACTAAGAGAACATGTATGTTTAATATTTCTGTTGAAGTTTGAAAAACCCCATTTTATCTTGCATAATTTAATTTTTTTCAGGCAGGCAAAGATCACTTGGGGCAAGTAAAGTTTGAGATGTTTTGATGTATGTTCAACAATGTTACTGAATGAGGATAAGTTTTTAATTGGGGCCTTTGAGAAAAAAACTTATGATGCAGTTTCACAGCAGGGGTGGTAGAGGTGATTATTTATTCCAAGACGCACTCCTATTTACATACCGTAGCATAAAGAATGAAATCCCAGCTTACTATTTTCCAGGTGTTCAACCACCACAACCTTGGAGGACTGCAAGAGAGAAAACACACCTAGAAATAGATTGCAGCAACAGACATCCTACTGAAGTCTTTGTCCAAATTATTTCATTAATTGAGCGATTCCCACAAAAACCTCTTTTAGTTGTTCTCCTAAACTGATTAAGAACTGTGAGTGGAGAACTCAAAAGTTTGCCCCCTTTTGCAGTAACATTCTCTCATTTTGTTGAGACTGTGGCTGCATTCGAGAAATTTCTGACAGTCGTGTCTGGCCCTTGTGACAATAGGTTTAGATTCAGTCTCCCTGGCAGTCATCCGTGGGCTGGTGGTGGGATGAGAAACTATCTGTCTCATGTCACTAAAACAGACAACCATGTCAGTACACCTACACTATATGCACCAACAGAATACCTTATGGTTGTACTGTGTTTGGGATTAAAATTAAATGGTTCTTTTTAGGACATCTGTCTTAAAAATACAATTTATGCAACATACAAACATACAAAAGATTTAGCATTAGTGAACTTCAAGGTGAAGAAGAAGGTAATTATCAATCATTTGGTTAAACTGACTTTTCCTAAAAGGGTAAAAGTGGTGTCTTTAAACTTTGTGAGTAGTAATGAATACAATAGATTAGAAACAGCCTTTGTTGTACCACATGGGGAAATTTAGGTGTAATAACAGCAGCAGATACATCTTTCCATCCACAGAAATCATATATTGCTATGTGACATTATCAACTGTAGCAATATTAATAAAATTATAAGATAGTAACAATAAAAAATAAACATAGATCAAAATAAAAATAAGAATTACTGTACTGGACTATCAAGATGAAATTAGATATAAATGCAAATAAAAGCAAGATATTGTGCAGAAAAAAAATATGAGACTCATGATGCAAATTGATTCAAACTCAGGATTACAAAATTACAAAAATAAGTGTTTTAAATCTGAAAATCAATCAATTAATCAACCTATCAGTTCAACATTATGCATCAAATTTGAAGCCAAAATTTACGAGTTTCATGTTGTAAAACATCAACTGGAATGAAAGTGGGAATTTACTAACAAGCCTCAAGCTCAAAATCCAAAATGACTGCTTTCTACATAAAAAATTGGGTCTGTACTAAAATATTTATTATTTTTACTTCAATGAATTTATACTTAATACATCAGGAAATGCTAAGACAACTATTAGATAACATGTTACTAGTGTTTGATTGCGTAGAAAGGTGGTTTTACTAGCTTGTTTTGCTAATAATAGTTAGCCTGCTTACTGAGCACAAAAATAAGCAAATCTAAATACTGGTTTTCTTACTTAGAATTAGAGCATTCAAGTCAGGCGTGATGCTTCTAAGTCTGACTTCTTTTGTAAATGGAATTCAGCATAGTGACTCGAGAAACCCTAACCCTAGGAGCTTCACTTAACCATTTCTTACAAGTTAAGCTACAAAGCAGACCTGCCTGTTGTTGCAGGTATTTAAAGGTAGCTTGTTGTGGCAAATTCTTAGTCATCCAGGAGGGGCAAATTCCTCGAGTTTTACAACAAAAAGACCAAACTTCTTTTATTGTCCGTTGAGTCTGAGAGGTTTTCTCAAATCAAACTGAAAAGTGTGCTGTTCCAAATATTCACAGGTAGTGTTAAATTTGGTGTGATGGACGTTGATCTGGTGGTTTTCAGTAAATGAAATGGCAAAATGAAACACTATAAGTCTCCTGTACAGTAAACCCACTTCTTATTTTTTTCTTTATTGTGTGGGACGTCCTTGAGTCCAGGGTAAATATCAGCTATAGATTAGCAGTTATCATTTCACCTTTTTCAATAAAAAGGTATTTGCTCACTTCAAGCATGAAGGGCTTAATTTATAATCAAATAGCAATAAGATGTTAGAGTGGAGTGGATATACTTCTGCCAATCAAGCCTTGGTTTCAATAGTTTGTTTAGATTGAAAGTCACCTTTCCAGATGCTTGGATGCCAGTTCTTCTTCCACCCACATGCACAAATAAATGTTAGTACACACCAACGTGAAATATACTGAACTGTACAAACGGCTCCCACTCTGTGCAGCGAGTGGAACCTTGTGTCGGTTTCCATTCATCAAAAGGTATTTAGCTGACACTTAGCGGAGCGTTCTTGAGCAAAAACTAAGCAATGAGTGTTGCGTCACCCGGATTTTGCAAAGAAAATGTATTTCACATCTCACTTGAGCACAAGCCCACACACTGCAAGTACTCTTTAGTCACCTCAGATGTCTTCCTATTGCAAATGCATTATCCATATTTCTGGGAAAATTTAATATTTCATTGTGCTGCTTTCTTCTTTTACAGTCTAACGTGCAAACACAGCTAAATTTTGTCCAGTCTGATTTAATTTGACCTTTAACCCTTAGTCCAGATCACCAACCCCATGTCTCTTTTGCCTTATGCACGTCAGCCTATCAAGCATCACATAGCTTTCCAGTAAAGAGGTCTATCCCTCAGATTTAACAATCACTGCTATTAGACATCAACTGACTTTCCCCACTTGTGGTAAAGCTTGGATTGTAGACTATGACTTTCACTGTCACCCTATAAAAGCTATTTGAAAAGAAACAGTTGAGAATAGACTGACTGAATGGTGCTGAAGGTGAAGCCTCTGCAATCTTTAAAGATGCAAAAAGCCAATGTTATCTATAGGCCAGATCTGAAAGGCAATTATAGGGAAGAAGTAGAGGTGAAGGTGGCGGGAAAGGGGGAAGGGGATAAGGGGTGTGTGGGTGGTCATTCCTTTTTATTTGTATTCTAGTACACAAAAAGGGCTTGCTCTTTGTTCACCAATGCAAGCGACCCCATCTATTTAGAATTTCGACATCTTTGGTAGATAACACACTGACATATCATTGGAAGGTTATTTAAAGAACCAAATGTTCTTTTTACTGCTTTATTCAAATTTACATGGAGTTTATGAGTTATATTTTTTGTTACTGGTCCTACCAAAAAAGGCAATTCACAATCAAAGGTGTGCTTCAGTAAACACTGGACAAAACGTACATACCCAGTTGCACAGTTGGGATTCTGAAAATCTTTAAAAAAGCTGATTTTACCTGGATATCCCCTTTTTATTCTCATAAAACAAAGCTTTTAATGTTAGTCTGTCACATAGCAGTCCTTTCAGCAGAGAGATCAGCTAACCAACAAAAAGGGGATTACAGTTGACATCCCGAGGGAGGAAGCCCCGGACACTCCGGTCTTCCTCTGAGCACGTCTGATAAATGCACGAAGCAGATCGGAGCGAATGCAGAGAAAGACACCAATCTTTTCTTTACTGCCTTCTCTGTCTGCAGCCCCGCTCGCACGGCGGACATTAATCAACGCGGAAAGAATTGTTTTCTCACCACTGCATTGCACAAAAAATAAAACTTCATCTGCGTCCGGGGCGAAGGGAGCGCTAATGTTGCGTGACATTCTCTTCATAGCGCCGAGCTGGAGGTCACCTCTTAGAGCCGAGAGAGAGGAGAGAGAGAGAGAGAAATAACTCTCTCCATCGCTCACCTGTTCGTCTACTCTGCCTGCGTTTATCAGTCCCCTCTCTTTGCTCGTGTCCTTCCATCTGTCTGGCCTCCTGTGACGTCGGCATCAACAGCGGACCAAAGAACACACAACACTGTTTTTTTTTTTCGCTTTCAGGACAAATTGACTGGCTTGCTTTAATTACACCACAAAGTGACCACCATCATCCTCGGTAATTACTGCGGGGAAACAAACACAACTGTTTTTGAGTCATAAAGCAAAAGTCAAATACCCAGCATGCCTTGCTGCAGTTGTAATTGCTCTCCGGTTTTGACGCCACAGAACAAACATTTTGCCAGTTAAAACTACACCGTGTAATTAATGTGAATGGTGGAGGATTAGTGAGACGAGGACTTCATTAAAAAAAAAAGGTACTGTATGTCAGTTTAAAATGCAATAAGCACAGTGTTTAACGTTTTAACTCAAAATCACTCCGGTTAAATTGCATTTGCAGAAGCATTTGTGTGAGTGGACGTGATTAGCTCTGTATTGTGTGTCGGTGTGAAATGTTGGTGGTACAGTTTTATTGGCGCAAACAAAATGAGTCACGTTAGATTGACAGAACGTGTATTTACAGTCTTTCTGCGTCCAAACTTGTGATTCATCTGCATATGATGTGCTTGTGTGAATCATTCACATCTCCGAGTTAAAATAGTAATGGAAACCCACATCTTCTCTCTCTCTCTCTCTCTCTCTCTCTCGCTCTCGCTCTCGCTCTCTCTCTCTCTCTCTCATAGCTGAAAGAAAATTACACTATTCTTCTAAAATAATACAGTAGCAAACGTAAAACACCATTTCAGGGCACAAATGAGCGTTCAGAATAGGAAAGAGAACAAAATGTGTTTGTGTTCCTATTGACGACTTTAAAAAAAATGACATCCATTATTTACCACTTAATAGCCTCAACCAGAGCCAATCATAAATCTTGTTTATTGCTCCTCGATAGTTCTTGCCTTTTGATTTCCAAAGTGCAGCTCATGGACAATAGCCTCTACCTGTGAGGGAAGCTCAATCAATACCTGGACAGTTTTATGTTTCTCTGCACTGTATGAGAGACCACAAAGCAGGTCCAGGAAGGGAGATTGGGGGGGCGGGGGTGGTGCTGGTGGGGAGGGCTGTGAATGGAAGAGAGGACACTGACAAAGCAAGACGGATGACTGACAGATTGGGAGCCGGCTCTCAACAGCGGAAATGATTCGAGTCAAGTACAGTGCTCAGAACTCCACTTCAGCTTAAAGCCCCGCACCGAAATGTCTGCAAAATCCCTCCAGCCAATCACTGCGAGCGCGCTATTTATGTGGGACAAACACCCCACCGACAGAAACCCTTGCTAGCACAGCCTGTTATGTTAATCAAGAACGAGCGTATTAGAAGCACAAACAGTCAAATGCTCCTGTGCACATTCTTCTGCCACTGGGAAATGGTGTCCAGGTGGAGGCTGTTTGTTTGGCAGGGCTCGAATGCAGCTTTAATTACCTTCACAGCAACCGCCTGTAGACATGGAGATATCTCCTATTTCCATGTCTCCTCCTTTCTGTCTGCGTAATCTCTCCAATGTAACATGACTTTTGCTGTTTCCCCTCATATCGCTTTTGTTGTAATTTGTTTGCATTTGCTACCTAATGCCGGGCTGATTGTTTTTGCTGCAGTAATGGAAGCAGACCTGAAATGTGATCAATGCAGAAGCCATCAAGTCTAAAACTAGAAACTTGAAAGGCTTACTGATGGCACAAACAATACCGGTCCTGTTTAGAGTCAAGATGACAGTTATCTGTAACCTACCCCAGTTTGTGGATCTTTAAAAAGGGACAGGGTAGCTTGTCCAGTGGACAACACAATTACCATGACAGATGCGTCTAAAGTAACACAAATCTGCACCTAATACAGAAAGCTCCCGTGCTTCAGAAAAAAATGGTATACAGGCCTAATTGAATATTTTAAGGCATTTAAATAACAGTAGAGTAGAGAGTTTGCGAATGATCCAAATTTTCGTACAGCTTCTTGCAACAAACGGTAGGAACCAAGTTGCAGACAGTAGAAAGCCAATTGTAGTTTTATTTCCTTTAAACCTTCTAATATCCATATTTTTTCCTCATTTACCCTTTCATGGAAAACAGGCAGAGCAGTGGAGTACACATGATATAACGGCATCGTTACGTACGGCAAACGTAGGTCTTTTGAACGGCTCTACGAAACAAACGGTTCGTCAAGACCCAGATCCCTTCAAAGAGCCATTTATCCCATCTCTACACATGGAGTCAGATTTAAAGTAGTTTTATGTGCCAGTTTCAGTTTATTTATCCAAGATTAGTTTTCTGGTATGGACAAATAAGGACATAAAATGTCATGTTTCCCCTGGTAATACTTTTCAGGCGGACATTCCCTGTCTTGCTGTGCATCTTTTAATGGGAGATTCCAGGGCGAGACGATCCATTTTTACATTCGCTGTCAGACGAACCTCTTCACTCACCCACGTTCGCTGCCATTGGCGGTCAATACTCGGCTCAATGAGGAAACATTAGCCGACACAAGAACGAGGAGGCGGATGGGGGTGAGACGGTGGAGGATAGGCAACTGAGTGATTTGCCTCACATACAGGCCTTGAGATAAGTCACTTGGTTCCCCATATTACAGTTATCATCTCGGACAGATTATAGACGCCCCCTTTTTTTCTGTAAGTACAGGATAACGCTAGATAAGCATTCACCATTATGAATGCTCCACTTGCACTGTTCTGCTCTGCAATCAATCACCTTTACAGCCAGTTTGAGTTATTGCTTTCACTTGACTCTGTCTGAGTAGATATTGACCTGAACTGGTCCTCCACTGCATGAGGGACAAGCACACTCCCAATCTGAAATAGATTACAATCTGAGGCTCAGATAACTGCTAATGAACCATAAACTACACCATAAAGCCTCTGCAGTGGTTTGGTTATGGAAAATTGACCTCGTGTTTATCATAACTAATGGGTGGATTGATTTTACATTTGCCAAACTGACTCACGATTGAGGCGGCGAAGCCAGCTTGGGTGTCACCACAAAAGTACAGCAGAGTCATACGGACAGTAAATAGACATCCTATCAACATTTGAATATGCCAAGCACAAACAAAAACCCATCCATCCATCCATTATATTATTATATTTTACCTGTTTCTTCCTTTTCAGGGTCACTGGGGCCCCTGGTGCCCATATTTAGAATTCACTGTGTGAGGTACAGGGTACACACTGGACAGGTCCCAAGTCCATCAAAGGGACACATATACCCCTTTTCCACTAGTGTCATCTAATGTAGTGTCGGTACGGTTTGGTACGATTCAGAGCCATTTCCATTAGGCCAGATTCACAGACCCAGCCCTTTTTTAGTACCTGCTTCATTGTGGTTCCAAGCGGTCCCACTCAACACCAAAATGCAACATAGTCACTGATTGGTTAGGGGGTGGAGTCACTAGTTGCGTCTAAGCTGCCTTTACAACAACAACTCGAGGCACCATTTTTTCTATTGTAGCAATGACATTAGTCATGTTTCCATCCAATTTTTATTTGAATTTTTAGCAATTTTTTAAAATTTCAGAACTAATTCGACAAATGTGTTTCCATCTCGCAAAAACTTTTTTTTTTTCAAAAAACCCAAAAACCACCTCTACCAACCACCCAAAACACACCTACTGGAACGTCAGTGGAAAAGCACCCAAACTGACCCGTTCCGACACTACACTAAGTGGCACTAGGGGAAAAGGGACAATAGACAGGGTTGCACATAATCTTTTTGGTCTGGTTCTCAGGGGAGAACCTGGGGTTGCTGCTTGGTGCTCATATTTTCCTTAACTCGTTTAACACATGTAGAGGGGCGTCAGGACATCTTAATGTCGCCCTGTTATGTTTTATGACGCCTTCTATCAGCTGGTAATGTCTCAGGACATCATGCCACATCACAGTTTTTTA
>JAUBOC010000170.1:15641830-15656108 GCA_032275365.1 Anablepsoides cearensis | reverse complement strand
TATGACATTCCATCTGGTGCGCATTTTCCTCTTTTGATCGCGCATGCGCACCTGCGCACCACTTATGTGCAACTCTGACAATAGAAACAAACCATTCACTCTCTCACTCATACCTAGGGAAATTGTAGAGTTGTCAATTTGGTTGATTATTTTCTTGTTAAAATGTTAATAAATCGTATGGCTATTTGTGTTTGCATCCCAAAAATCACCAAATCTTCCCTGATAACGCCAAACTGCTAATTGACATCTCAAGAAATGTTGGCAATTTATGAATGTATTCATTAGTGTAGGGTTCTTCCACATGCTACTGAGGGTCCAGTTTGTCAGTCAGAACAGCCTCGCTCCTCCTCATACTGCTCACCACAGCTTGGTCACACACACCCATTCTTTAACCATTGGTCACAAATCAGTCATTGTGGTTGTGTTGGTTACTCCAGAAGGAACGGCATGTCCGAGGTGATTTCACAGGCATTCAATGGGGTTAAATTCAAGACTGCAGGCAGAGAATTTCAGCCTCTCCACTCCTAAATTGTGGATAAAGCTTGCTCTGTGGGAGTAACCATTGTCATTCTGGAGGATAACATTTGGTCCAGTCTGTGGCAATATGGGACTCAGGGGTGCTAATTGTGGTACTATTTCATAATAAATAAACAGTCTTTCCAAGAATATAAGAGTTATCACCAGCGTTGATACAGAAAAGAAATGCGGGTCCAAATGCAAATGTTCTTATTTTTCGTGCTTTGTTAAGAAGGAAGAAGAGGTAGAAGGTAATGGCCCAGCAGTCCCGGTCTCTAAAGCCAAGTGGAGTGGGTAGCTCCCCGATAGGACAGTCACCTCGATGCACTTCTGAATAACCCATTTCCTCAGTGAAATGACTGATGGGCTGGGATAAGATGGTAGCAGGAGGAGTGGAGTGGAGCTGAGTGAAAAGTGGAGGGGGCTAGGCTATCTCTAGTTCTGCTCCAGTAGGGCTCTGTTGATTTCTATAGCTCCCCACAAGGCCCCGGGGAGGAAATATAAGTGTGTCAAGGTTCTGTGTGCCAGAAGATGAAGTTTCAACCACACCATATCAAGAAAATATTCTCTTCAGTTCCCACTTTTTTTTTTTTTTTACTTTTCCACCTACCCTTGTCCCCCCTCACCCCCTGTGGTGCGAGCTCTCTCTTCTCTTCCCAAGTTTATTACTTTCCACTCTCTCCGCTGTGCTTTTTCATTTCCACTAGATACCACACCTCCACTGCTTCCTTTGTGGATACAGACGCTGCACACAGGGATGACTTGTGGGCATATTAGCGGTAGTGGCAGGAGGGAATGACGGTGATGGATGCCGTGTCTGTCAGTCATCACAGTCCTGACACAGATGTGTCAGATGAAGACGCGCTCTTTGAAGTTCACTTGAACTCTGCAAAGTTTCTTTTCTTCTTGCCTGCGAAACGCGTGGGCGTCTGCATGCGTGTACATGTGGATTTTTATAATGCGACGTAGGAGCACAAAAAGCAGCTGGAGGTTTCTGACTGCTTAAGCTGCTTCCGTAAACCTTCCTCCTCACATCCCGTTCGCATCACTTCTAACGACAAAGGACCTGAAGCAATAAATCACATTTTGCTATCTGCATTTATTCCTCTGTAACAACAAAACCGCTTCAAAGGAATATTAAGGCCAAGAATGTTGCACCCCCCAAAGAGTGGCAGTAAAAATAAACCACTGGCATAAAAGAATTGCAACCCACATACTGCCCAGTCCCATGGGTAACACTCTGTCAAACAGTTAAAAAGAACAGAAAAAAAAGCTGACAAGGAAATTTCTGTTGACACGTGAGCACTCTCACTAAAGGAAATTATATTTAAATATTTGAAGGCAATACAACAACGAAAAGCAATTCTGACGCCGCGACATGTAGGATGAAGCCTAAAGAGCAACTGAGCGCTATGGATGAATGTTAAATGACCCATACCGTGTTCACCCAAGGTGGAAAGTTATGAAACAAAGAGTGTCATCCTGGGAGAATGTCAGAATTCCTTTACAGCGAGAGAGGAAAACTCTGCAGCTGCACGCCACATTATTACTCTCGACTAGTAATTATTCCTGCAAATCAAATATACACAGGCTGGTTTGAAAAGTATCTGGATATGCAAGGTATATTTGCAGATATGGCTACGGTGTTGTTTCCAAGTTATACAGCAATCTGTAAAATGAGTGGCTGTGCTGAAAGGCACCAACTTTATTCTTAAGATATAATGTATATGTGTGTGAATGCTTAATAAGCACATAAACTATACTGATAGTGTTTCTCTTTCTTTTTGCTACTATCCTTCTTCTGTATGTTTTATTACACGCATTTCCCTCTAGTTTTTGTGCTGCTTCAACAATTCATCCTGGCTGTGACTTTTGGTATTTTAACAACTTGTACTTTTTCAGCTATTGAGGTTTTCTGGTCCTGTTTTTTTTTTTTTTTGTTTTGTTTTTTTTTTTTTACTGGAAATGAACAGAGCTGTTTTCAACATCCTTAAAATTCTTCAAAATATTTATAATTTTTTACTGCACTCTACACCTTTTGTTCTGTCTTTTTTAAATTAACCTTTTAGTGATAATTTTAGTTTCTTTTTTCTAATTTTAGTTTTTTTCCTCCTATGGCAGCTACCATTCTGCTCCCTTCTGCTATTCTTCTGCTGATAGTTCTGTTTCAAACTTATTTCTACTAATGTAATCCTTTTAGGTTTCCTTCAGTTGCCTTCTGCTAAAATCAGTTGTTGCTGCAATGTCAGCTACTATTTTGTGTTTTTTTTTTTTGGTTGTTTTTTTGCTAAATTAAGCCTTTTTAAGCTAAAAATTAATTTTGGTGGTCATTTAAGTTCCTTCCTGCTTATTTTGGCAAAAATATTCTCTTTCTGCTTCTTTTTTGCTTATTTCAGCATTTATTTTAGCTGTTATTTTGCACATTCTGGCTGTCTTGGCTATTTCACAACAAAATTAAACTTTTAAACTTTACTTTGTTTCTTTATTTTCTGCCAATTAAAAAAATGCACGCCTTTCAGTCTGTGTAATAACTCCAAATTTTTTCTGCTACTTTTACCTTTTTTCTAATTTTAGCTTTAGCTTTTTTCTGCTATTTCAACTATCAATCCACTACTTTTTGCAACTCTTTTGCTAATTTCTTTCTTCTGCCTGTTAATTCAATCTTTTATGCGTCTTTAAGTTGCGTTCAGCTAATTTCAGCTGTTTTCTGCAATTTTGACTACTGCTTGACTCTTCAGCAATATATTTCAGCAATTTGCATTCACACTGCATTTTCACTGATAAAGCAGATTTTGTAGTTAATTTTAAACATTTTGAAAAGCAATCTTTGTGTTTACCTTTTTACCAAATAGTTTGATATAAACTAAATTTAGCATTAGTGGAAAACTGGGATGGGGGTAAGAAATGCTGTGAGATAGGGAGTGGGCTGCAATCATAAAATGGCTCATGTATGTGTTTTTTTCCTTTTGCCTTTTTAAAACTCCTTTGGGTTGGGTAAAGAGGCAGAGGTGGCAGTTTTTCAAAGCATCAGTCATGCATAATATAAGCCACTTTGTTTATTAATGGCAGGCACTCCCGTTAAGGACTGAAATACTTGGGGGCCCCCACGTCGCTCTGCTTTAATATCTGACAGCTAAATAATTAAAGCGGGCTTACATCAGCACACCTTCTGAAGATCTGGCCCCCTCGTCTCTTCAGTCTACAAAGTGAAGGCGTTGCCCACGCTGTGACACTGCCCCACTGATGTGCCCGCAGTGCTTTCATGTGCCGTGGCGGGAGAGGTGGGTGGGAATGAAAGAACATCCTCACAACATGCTGCAGTTTCATTATGTCTCGCTCCCTGAGCTCAAAGCCAAACTTCATCCCAGGTTCTAAGTCACAGGTGTCAAACTCAAGGCCCGTGGACCAAATCTGGCCCCTGTTAATACCTTAGATTTATAGTTGATTTTGGCAAAAAAAATGAGCGACAGAGACTCTGCTTTAATTGTCTTTTCTATGTTCACTTCCTATTTTAAAATAAAGAAATTGTATTTTTAGCACGATTTTTATTTCTTTTTTGCTGATTTGCTGAATTGTGAAAAGATGTGTCTCTTTAAAATGGATAAAGAAAAAAAATATTCAACTTAAACACTACATGATGTAGAATTTGTATTTCTATAGGGATGTTTTGCTTTAAAACTCTAACAGAGATTGTGACTTGGCCGGGTTAAAGGGCCAAGGGTTTTTAAGGATTAAACTCTTAAACAGAAAGTCTAAAACTATTATTAATAATGACCATAGTCTGGGGCATTAAATGTAATGTGAGGACCTTTAAAGTTTCAAATGATACTAAATTTATTAACAGTCAATGTTTTGGTTAATAAATGTTATACTGTCCCAGAAAAACTTTGCTTAAAGTCAGAATGTCTACCAATGTTATGAAAACATGCTTATCTCTTAAGGCAATTTCAGTTATGTGACTTTTCAACCCACAATTGGACAAGTTTGTCAATGTCATAGCAAAACTTCCTGACTGACAAATATGTGGCTTGCCAATTAAAAGAAAAAAAAAACCTCTGAATACCATTCCAATTCGTGTCTGACATAAAAACTTGTAAACGACTTCTACTTTGAAAGCGCAAAACTCAAACAAAGTCAAGGAAAACATCACCCCCCCATCTAGTCTTTTGTTTTATTGGAAAAAGCTATAGATAGATGTGTTGGAGGCAATGCATTCATTTGGACCCTGCGGCGGGATATGACACCTTATTTTGTATCCTACATGCAAGATCGAGATGGGCCAAATCCTTTTCCCTGGCAGGCAGGGGAAATGTGCTCGCTAGCTAACTGGCTGCATGCACATGTCTGCAGGGGTGATTGGTGTGCTGATGTATGTCAACTATTCTGAGCTTTATTATGTCCTGACAATGGTGTTTTACTGTGCTCCATCAAACACTAATAGAAGGATGTGGAGCGGAGGCAACCCTTAATCAAACCAAAATTATTTGTCTCAAGGAGAGGGAAAGTTTGAGAAAGTTTAAAAACCTACACATTTGCATAATGACTTTCTGCTGAGGAAAGTCACCGACTTGGGAAAGTCACTCACTTTATGACTTGGTGGATGTTAATATTTGTGCTCTGATCTTATTCTTTTGGATTCTTTAGAGGAATGACAACTGCCAACTACATTTCATGTTGGTGTTTTTGTCTAAAATAATTTTATACAACGTTATAAAGTTTGGTCATGAAAATGACATGCACAATCCCAGGCAAGATTGTAAAATCTCATATCTTTCATGATCTGTTAGATCTTGAAGAATGTGTTGTGAATGAGTTGCAATTAATAATTTCTGCACAATATTACATTAAAGTATAGCCTTTTTGTATTGGTTAAGGTCAATTAGCTGCGGTGTCCATCTTGAATTGGGTTGACTTCAGAAGTTAATCCGTTTTAGATGTACAGCTGAGGATTACAGTAATTTCTCACCTATAAAATGCTCCAGAATACAAGTCGCATCATTCAAAAAATGTGTCATAAAGAGGAAAACAACAAGTCACACCTGACTATGGGTCTCATTTATTGACATTCTTTTTAAATTAAATTCATTAAATTAAAATACAAACATAAAGCACATTTCATACAATAAAACAATAAATCAAATGAAATGAAAGGCTGCAGCAGAAGAAAAAATCTTATATCTGCTCCTTTTTAAAAAAAAAAATATTTCAAACAATAATAAACCAAATCATAAAACAAACAAACAAAAAAATCCAATTACTCAAATATTTCAGAAAGTGTAAGAACAAACAGAGTTGTAAAGTAACCAAGTACAAATACTTCTTTACTGTACTTAATTTTGGGTATATGTACTTTACTTGAGTAATTCTTTTTCAGCCTACTTTTTACTTCTACTAACATTTTTACACAGTTACTTTCTACTTATGTTGTTTTTAAAAAGGTAAGAAGTAGAAAGTCGTTACTCCTATTTCATTACAGCTTATTGTTGTCAAAAAATATTATCCTCCTGGATAGAGTGAATTTAATTGTGGTTGGATGAGAAGTATAAATATATATCATTCTGATCCTGTATTGGTTTGTACACAATCCATCACAGGTGCAAATAACACAAACCATGTCACACTCCAGCAAAACATAGCAGATATACTGTATGTAGCCTATATATTAATATATTAATATATATATATATAATGTGTGTGTGTGTGTGTGTGTGTGTGTGTGTGTGTGTTGAGGGCATCAACTCTGTATAAATGTCATTTTGGGAAGTCTAGCCTCTTATTTTTACTCAACACGTATTTTTAATACTGAAGTACAAAATATATTAGATACATTAAGACTTTTACTCAAGTAATATTCTTAGAAGAGACATGAACTTTTACCAAAGTAAATTTATGGTAAGAGACTTGTACTTTTATTCAAGTATCACTTTGAGGTACTTTATACTACACTGCATTTAATCTGGAATAACACAATAACACACAGAACATACCTGCGATGACGAATAGCTTTAGTTAACATAATAAGTAAGTGAGTCCAACAAGAAGTTTACAGATAGGTTCACCAATCTCATTCCACATCATGCAATTAGCTTTCTTCATTACAAAGTAACCTCTGCTTTTCGACAGTCCCTTAAAAGTATCTCATTCACTACAAACTGTTTGTCTTTTGCTGCTCGATTACCATATTGCCCTCTCATGGCTGCAGACAGTAATGTTCACTCCTCGGTTCATGTCAGTCAGCACGAACAAACATTTAACGCATCAGTCCAAAAATGTGTCTAGAAGAGTAACAAGAAATAGATAAATAAGTTGCACCTGACTATAAGTCGCAGGACCCACCAAACTATAAAAAAGTGTGACCTATAGTCGCGACAATTTTGTACTTTTTAAAAGATTAAAATCCATCCTGTGAAACATAATATTTTGCTAACAAACACACAAGTTAATGCCAGTGTCGTTGCCAGTTTTGTCCGCAACAATTTTGTGAAGTGCACAAACCTTACTTACGTTATAGTCATTTTTAGGTTTTCTAACATTAGCTGGGTGTGGCAACAATCTTGAATTGGACTGACTTCAAAAGTTGATCTATTTTAAATGTTCTTACCAACGATTACTTTCAGAAAGTTTTATTTAAAACTGTTTAATAATGTTTTATTAGTATTCCACTAGCAAAACTGATTCTAATGGTTAACAGCAACATAATTATCAGTTAGCTCCCAGAGTACACACACCACATTTTAGATCAGTACCTTTGAAGCTAACTGAGTGAAAGCCATTTTATTTGTTTACTTACTAAGACTGGTAGTCTGTCACAGTGTCAAATTAATTTCAAACGTTAATCAGTTGTAGATGTTTATTCAATGACGACTTTCTGAAAGTTTGATCAAAATTTGTGAAGGTATTCATGAAATTGTCGGCTAAAGATACACACACACTAAAGCAATAACAATGTGCTTTGTGGATGAAGTGTTACTTGAGTAAATATGGCAATTAAATGAAACGTTACAATTTAAAACCTGACAGAAAATTATTATTATTTTTTTCACATATTTGTACTTAATTCACCTGAGTACCTTTGAGAGCGGAAATAGTAAAAATACAAAATACGTTGCATCACCTTTGGGCTTAGATACAAGGAATGTGGACTGAAACTAAGGCAGTACTGCCTACTATATCCATTTTCTTGCTCAGTGTATTTTACCACTGTAACATGTCAGTGCAACAACCTGAGGTATCAAGGGCAACGCAGACGTAACTGTAAGAAGAAAATCCTGTTAAACTACCTTCTATGATTGAGTCAACACCTTAAAAGTCTGAACAAACCAACGCTGATGACACGCTTGCTGCATTTTTTATTCATTTTTTGGTCATGACAGCCTCTCGCAAAGCTTCCTCCTGACAGTCCTGGTTTATGTATGTTCCCTTTGACGGCAGCACAAACGCTCAGGTGTAAAAGTCCGGGGGTGGCGGGATGGTGGGCGGGTGTGCGCCCGTCGCAGGACAGAAAATGTCAAACCGGTGAGCTTATCTTCACTGTCCAGGACACCTGAGGCGCTCTTTCTGTTTCTCAAGGCGATGTGTGTGTCCGTGCGTGCGCCCGTGCGCCTCGGACTTGCGCGCGGAGGAAGGAATCATGAATACTAATGGTGTTCTCTGAAAGAGAGGGGTTGTGACTCGACTCTCAAAGGAGAGCGCTCAACAGTTCTCCCCCTCAGAATCCCGACACACACACACTCATCCAGACTGCACCTGACCTCCCCCTGCAGCCCAGAGATAAAGTGGTGATTATCAAACATACCGGGCTGTCATTAGCACAGGAAAGCCATGATAGAAGCCTTTGGTGAATGACAAGGACAGTGCTGGATTTGAGGAGGGGTCACACGACGATAGGTTTGTTATAGCAAAGCATGTTTGTCGAACCTCCGGACCCAGAGGACCGGTGGCCCTGTTTGCCCAGGATAGGAACCATGGATGGGTGTGGGAAGCAGCTGACCTCATCAGTATGCTGCTATGGTCAAGCCAAACCAAAAACAACACACAGAGGACTACAAGCAGTGACTGTTCTATTGAAGGAAGTGAACCAAGGCGTGTAGAATGACTGATCTTACAAGAAGAGATAAACAAAAAGGCAGCATTATGAAAACCTTACACAACAGGAAAGGAACAATGATTCTAATGTATCTGGAAATCGATTGAGTGAAGCATTTGAAGGAAATATGTGAGCCATCATATCGAAATGAGGATTAAGTCAAATTTGGTCAAATTGACCTACTTACATTTTCAGATTCCTGACTTTAAAAGCTACATTTTGATACCTGGATCATTCTGATATCACAAAGTTATCCAGAGATATGACTTAATTGGTCTTCTTGGATAGGATAATACAATAATATTTGGTCTTGATCCAAATTTTATGTAAATTTTTTGAGGAATTTTTCATTTTCATATGAAGAAGAAATCTCAAATATTATTGAAATACTGAAATTTCCAAGCTGGAAAGAAACAAAAACATTGCAGCTCACAGGGAAAATCTCAAACTTTTAAGGCATTTTTCCTCAAAATCAGGTTTTTTTGTTGTTACTGCTCAAAAAAGTGCTTCAAAAATTTTTATGATTATATTTAACACAGTTCATTCAAAAGAAAATTGATAAGGCATTTCTTTGTCATATTTTGTCAAAATACAATTTTTGTAAGTGTTTATATCAAAACACTTTATTTGCCTATTTCTCCATATTCCACTTTTGGACTTAATCCTCGTTTGGATGTGATGGATCACATATGTTTAGTAAAATAGTCAAGACAATATAATTAACAATAATTTAAAAGGAACCCTATGATGACCTAGTTACAATATTAAAAAAATCTGTCTGAATGCAAATGATCTTTGCAAGGTTTTTGTGAGGTCGTCAAGTGTGCATTAAGAAACTAGTGGGTTGTTTATTTGTTTCATGCTAGTTTGGAGCACGGCAGGGGCGGTTCCAGGGGCGGGGCCACAGGGGCATCGGCCCCAGCTGAAATCCGATTGGCCCCCTGAAGTGTCTCTGTCCTGTCATTCGTCTGTCCTTTTCCTGGGAGCAACGATGGCAGAATGCAGTTCCATGTCCAAACACTAGAGGTGCTAACGAGTCAAATAGGAAATCCCAACATGAATCAAGCTTACAGAAGTCTTTCAACTGACAAGTGATGACTAGATTTTCCCAAATGCTCTGTGTTAGAAAGTGTTTTATCTACTAAAAATCTATGTAAAACTGGTAAGGAGAATTTGTTGTTACATTACAGGTGTTTGAACATGTGTGACTGGTTAAACTGGTTAAACTTTACCAAAACTGGGGATTTGTGGGAAAGAAGGTTGAACAAAGACTTGGCCCCTCTATAAATATTGTGGCCCCTTAATGGCCCCTTACTAGGAAAAAGGTGAGGAGGTCATGGAAATAGATGCAAGGCCTATGATTATAGCACTACAACAGTGTTTTCTTCTACCATGTTGTATTCTTACATGGCCTGAAAACTTCCTCCAAGGATCTGTAGAGTAGTAAGGGTGCAGGATGCCTATTTGGACCAAGTTTTAGCAGCATCATGATTAACTTCATTTTAGGTTTTCCAAATTTAGTGCAACCCAGTCACATTCTAATAACTTGTGAAAGGCATTTGAGTAAAACGAGGTTGTGATTCAATGAAGTGGGGTTGAAAATCAAAAGCTATGAACTTTAAATTTCCTAAATGAAAAAGATAAAGAAATCACCGCCAGCGATGCCAATAAAGACGAAACAATAGGTGCACACACTATTTTCTTTTAATACGTTTGAAGGCTGTAGGCGGGGGATTGACATGATTAGAAAATATGAACAGAAATAGGGTGGGGCTGACATTTTCACCATAGCATTAAAAAAACAGCATATTGAAGTGTATAACAAGAGCCTGCAGGTTATTACAGCTCGTAATTGCGCCTTAACAATCAAAAATTGCTCTAACTGATTAACAATTGTTGTTGCTCATCACGTTATTTGCTTTTCTTATTTAGCAATTTACGGCTCTCAATCTCATCTCTTTCCTGCTTACACTGTTCATTTTGCCATTTTATCATTGTAGTTTACATTTAAAAATTGAAACCTATAAAAATCCCCGGCAATATTGCACTGTCTATTATTCCACAGCAGCGATGCTTGGAAGGTTTGTTTTGCGCAAACATTAATAACCAAAAGAAGAGCAGTAAGACAGCCCAAGTGATGGGTTGGATTTATGACAGGGTCCTAAATAAGTCAGGATCTTAAAATATTTGATGGTTTGAAGTGATGGATAACTTTTCTTTCCCTGACAGTGTTTCTTTATCTCTCCACAAACATAACAAGGCATCAGTCTGACCTCCGTTTCCTCTGGGACCAATTATGATCGGCAGTCCAAGACATGCTGATTGTTCTGGAAATTTAGCCCTTAGCCACCAAGGGAGACTTTTCAACCTTGAGAGCTTCATTTTTTTCTATATTTATGTTTCTGTGTGCACTAAAAGGCACATGCAAATGCTCACAGGCATATGCATTTGCACACCACACACTCACCTGAAAACCCCAAATGAATATGTTCCATGCAATGTCAAGGGCAAAGCAGTAAAATCTATCAAAAGCTCTCTAAACCATTAAAGACATGTTGAATTAAGTTAGTCCTGTGCATGGCATTGCTCGGATATGGATTATCTTTTACAGTAAGTATTTTGTTTTTCAGTTTCCAATCCACAACACTATGCATGGATTCAAGTAGTTGTTCTAGCAAATCTACCAACAAATCTGGTCACATCACTAGTGTAAAAGACTGATTACAAGGCTTGGGGGTAAAATGATGGTTTATATTAAGACAGTTTTTAGTCAACTCAGTTCAATCACTCTCTAACCATGGAGCCCTGCATGCACTATAAATATCTGCTACTGAACACAAGAGGTAATTTCAATGCAAAACATGTAGATTACCAAAGCTCACAGAGCAATTTAAAATGTATGCCTCGCAACAACAATTATCATCGTTCTCCAAGGAGGGAGATACTGAAACACATGCATCCAGCTATGTATGATAGTCTCTCATCAACAGACACAAAGCCCAATCAAATGTCACTATTTTGGAGGGCATGACTCAAAACTGCCGAGACTAAACAAACATAAAATGCGTGATTTAAAAAAAAGGTCAAAAGGTTTTTCTATCCATCAGAGGTGATCTTTGAACGTGGCTAGAGCCTGAACATGTTATCCAACATGGTATTAACTTTAAGGTTTTTTTTTATTTTTTGGACACATATTGTTCAGCCATGACATTACCACCATTTGCCTAAGATAGAACAGGTTCTCTTTCCCCCCCCAAAAAAAACCAGTGGAACAACAAGAATCTTGAGCTATGTGGAGTATCTGGTACACGTACATTGGCAGTAGATCATTTGTTGGCCCTGTGATGGATTGGCGAGCAGGCGAAGATGTATCCTTCATCTTACCCAATGACTGCTAGAATCAGGCAGTTAATTGCAACTCTGACCAGGGCAAAGTGAAAATAGATGCATACTGGGAAACTTATGGGTAACAGATCCCATCGCATTGTTATCTGGAAAACTCGAGTCCATTGAAACACCCCAGAATATCTGTCGTGTTTTCTGAGCCAATAGCCGTGTTTCCATCCAAATTTAACTTGAATTTTGGGCGAATTTTTAAAATTCTGCAAAAAGGAAAAGACGAAGAAATGCGAATAAGATGTGTTCCCATCATCTGGCTTGAAGCCAATCAGTTACGTCAGACGCATGTGTGTAGTAAACAGGAAGTAAAAGTCGCAAACCCGCAGAGTCTACTCATCTCAGGAAAGAACGTGTTGCTACTATCAGGAAAGTTGTAATTATTCTGTCATATCAACAAGTTCTGCTGATGTTACATGCTGTCTGGAGACATAGAGGAAAAAAATGCAATTCTCTTTACGTTACGGAAATAACTGAGAATCCTGCTGCCAGTCATGGCTACAGTCTCTCTGGTACCGGTATCGGACAGACAGCGGGAACAGCTGATCAACCATGTGAGGTAAATGTTTGCTACGTCAGAACTCATTCAGGAAATGTGTTTCCATCTCTCCTTTTGCGCATTAACTATTCTTCGAAAAAAAAACCCACCTCAAGCAAGCGTATCAAAGTTTTTGCGAATTAGAGGAAGTTTTTTTCGAATGATGCCGTTTCCATTCACGTTTTCTGATGTGATACTTCAAAATGCGCAATATTGATGATAATGATAATGATAATATTGATAATGTTGATCGAAACACAACTAATGTTTGGCAGTTCTGGGTTTTGGGTAGCCCACTGCTCTCCCTGTGAGGACTGTGACTCTAGAGGAATGCTGTTGGCATATTGCCATTTGGCGTAATTGGTCTGCAAAGTATGAAAATAAGAACCATGTCAGAGCAATCACTGTTGCAACACAATGAGTCAGGTGAGTTGTAATGTCATAGCAATTTATTGTTATAGCTGTTTTGTATATAAAACGTGTCCGACATGCATAATATTTTTTATTGCACTGTAGATTTTGCCCAAGACTTCAGTCTTTCTGCCTGAGTAATACAAAATTAGGTGGGTGTGTGCTAGCAAGTGAGCACAGCATGGCCCCCCAGGAGCTTATTCAGACAGAGGCAGCATAATAATTACACTGTGGGATGAAAGCAGAAGATAAGGCCTGAACCTTGAATGTCATAGACCTAATATGCCAAAACCATGAAGTTGATTCTGGGCCATAATCACAGCTTAATGAATCATTGGTGCCTACTTTTCATTGTAGACAGCAATATGGTGGCATTTTGCACACAAACCGACTAATGAGAGCTTGCAACCTAACGGTGACTGTGGTCATAGTAAATATGAGTTTGTGTTAGCAGAGGTTCTTGTACAGATTCTACGACCGTGACACAGAGATGAGAAACTGCCTACTGAAAATGCTGTGAAGTAAGTGGGCTCTTATCACCGAGTGCGGTATTAGCGCTTGTAATAAGCTGTGCCACTTGGCTGACAATATGTGGAGAGCTGGCATTTCAGACAAGGACATGATTTGCCAGGCTGAAATGGAGGCATTTATGAAGGCGACTGTATTTGACTCCGCACACGCACACACACACAAGCAGTGTGTAAATGTATCTGTGTCTTGTAGTAGATCAGGACAATGTTGAATGTGTGCTGCTAAAAACAACACAAACCAAATAAGAAGCAGTGCTGTGTAGGCGAACATTACTGTTATAACAAACGCCAAGGAAAAAGAGAAAAAAACCAAGACATCCAGCCAACCAATCAACATTTCCACCTGGTTTTAGATTTCACAACTCAGCTTCTATTTTATTTGCATGACAGCCAAATGTTTAAGAACACAAGAAGCCCGGCAATCCACTTTAGTGTAAGGTAAATTAAATGTGCTACAGAAAATAAATAAAAGTATGTTTTTGTACTTCTGACAGCTTTACTTGCAGTTTTTTGACAGTTCTGAACCCAAGAGAACCAAAAAAAATTATGTTAATTTTGTCAATTTAAATAGATTAGCATCTCGAGATGAGAGAAGTGCAATCCAATTATGCGAGACAACAAAAAAGGAAAAATTAAAATACGAAACTGGTAGATGCTGACATTTTTAAAGAAGAATAAATGGACTTTCTGTTGCGTGCTTTAACCAACCCTAACCATACATGTCAACCCCTTCGGACGTTTACCTGTATAATGAGCCTGAAAAATCCGTAATTTTTGCAAAATATTTGTATTAATCCCACG
>JAUBOC010000170.1:15619831-15634187 GCA_032275365.1 Anablepsoides cearensis | reverse complement strand
GGAAACACAGCAATTGCAAAACTGTGTTTTTTCGACATTAACAAAATATCAACAAAGTTTTGCGCACATTTGTAATGAAAACGCAGCTAGTGACATGTATTCCTTCAAGTAATACTAGGCTTTTACTATTAGACTTCATAAAATTAAGTTGATGAATTATGGAATTTAGAGCACTTGCTGTATTGGTTCCCTTTCAATTTTTTACAGACATTTTCTACACCTTTAGTATTTGTAGTTTTGTATGATAGAGTTTGAAATAAATCCTTAGAAAACTGTCACTGACTCTTTTTTTTAAGATGTTTCTTTCGAAGGGCAGTGTGCGGACTGGGAACTCATTATAATGAAAAACACTGAGGACTGCCAACACCTGCTGCTGCTGCACTCCCCTCAGGCACAGGAGAAACAAGGAACACAGAGCACACAAACATACACAGGTGAACAATCAGTCCTAGCCACGCATGCATGCATATTAATCACACACACACACACACACGGTTACTGTAGTGTCAGCGCTCCTGCTGTATGATGCAACAGCTACATCTCAAAGGGCAAAAGCTTCAGACGCTAACTCTTCTGCCGATGGAATTACAGACTCCCAAATCCTTCAGGAAAGTGAGGTCATAGATGAAGGAGGTGGGCTTAGCTGACTGACAGATGTGGGATCAAAGCCTCTCCTCCTCACTCTAATCCTGAGGAAACATCCTTATGATTATACCCCCTAATTAATTAGACTTGAGACATCTCTCCACGTCGAGAAGCAAAGAGGACTGGAATAAAAAGTGACAGGAGGGGGGTTTTTTTTCTTTCATTTAAAGGAGCCCATTTCCAAAGTAATGGCTCAGCATTAAATAAATAAAAAACATTAAACATTAAATGTTGCCCCACTGCCTTTCAGTTTTTTTTTACCAAAAGGTGTTAATAAATTACACAACCATTTTGGTCAAACCTTGAAAAAAATTAAAAAGTGAAATCTCAGGCAGATCTCAGGCAGAACAATTCTTTTTGTTGGTTACGGCGGCCATGTTGGCCATGTTTAACTGGATTGACTCAAAAATGTATTGAGTTGTAGATGTACGGCCAATAATAACTTAATAATAATAATAATAACTTTCTAAACTTTCTTTTGGCAGCCCGATGGCTCAGTGGTTAGCTCCGACGCCTCACAGCAAGAAGGTCCTGCTTCGATCCCCGGTTTGGACCTGGGGTCTTTCTGTGCAGAGTTTGCATGTTCTCCTCGTGTTTGTGTGGGTTTTCTCCGGGTACTCCAGTTTCCCCCACCCCTGAAAACATGTACAATAGGTTGCCTTCAGGGCCAGGCCGCCCTTGAAAAAGAGATCTGAGATCTCAATGGGACTTGACTGGTTAAATAACGGTAAATAAATAAATAAATGCTCCAAATATATAACAATTTTTGACTGTTCAAAATATGTGTTGGGTAAGTATGTACGGGTATTAGACTCAGCCACTACCACACTGAATTTCATTTAAGTATGTATTAAAAATGTTGAGATAACTTGACTTTTTGAAAGTCGTTTTAGCAGCTATTTTGATCGGTTATATTCAGTGTGGTTTTATACATAATGTCAATGTACAAATCTGTTAAAGATAAGCAAACCTGTAACGACACTACCCCCCCAAAATAAATGGAGAACAACTTGCATTTTGAAATTGGATGAGGGCTGAGAAATAGGACAAGTTTAGTTCTCTTGTATGCGCAAAAGCAGGAGAGCACAACATAAAAAGCAAGTCATCAATTTTTCACACTGGTCTCCTGTTTGTGCTATTCTGTAGCTTTCTCCCATACTGAGAGCCAGAGTCGGCTGCTTACGTAAGGACATGGCAAGAAACTTCTTTTAGACTCAACGACAGCGTCGGCTGTTCAAACTGGAATAGAAAGTCAAATTATTTACCCGGCATCAACGAGACTAAAAATTCCATCTTCGGTACAGAAATGGGATTTACATATATTTGAAAAGAAGCAACAAAAAAAAAAAAATCATTCAGACTCAAGCAGAGGTTTTGTAAACAGCATTAGTAACTCTCAGAGGTGCATCGACTGATGGAGCCTTCATTGATCACTGATGAGAGGAAGGATGGCACGTGAGTTTCTACCTGGACAAACTTCTGTCTAGTGTTGAGTTGCTATGTCAACGCTGCAAATCATCTTTGTAATCACCTAAAATCAAGTTTTAAAAAAGGCAGAACTATATCCAAGCATGGTTTCAAAAGTTTTTCCGTACTCGTGAGCAGAACTTCAATACGCTCCTGAGTGACCTCCTATTAAAATCATAGGACAACTGCAACTTGTTAAGAAAGCTGGTGCCTTTAGAAGACTCATGCCGCCACATTAATACAACTATTACATACATTAATTGACGTGGAGAAGATTCAGGATTGAATATAAGGCTCTATTATTTGTCTCCAAGTCACTTAGTGGTTTAGGATGAATATATTTTAGTAATACATCTACTGAGAAGCAGCCCAGGAGATGTTTTTGCTCTGCCTAAATGGTAATGCTGGTGCCAAAAGGTCTAACAAATGGGTTGTAATTCTTATATGAAGTGTTTAACTTCAAAAAATAAACTAAAGACCTGTTTTGTTAAAGTTTGAAATTGTTATACAGTCAAGTTGCTTCAGTTCATTGAGGTTTGCAGACATGTTTTTTTTCTGCTCAGCTAGGTCCCGCCACAGCATCACAATCAGGCTAATGTCTAGAGTTTGACTGGATCATTGCAAAACCTTGATTATTTTTCTGTTTTGACTGTTTTGTTCTAGAATTGCTGCTGTGTTCGGATAATCATCCTATTTTAGATCTCATTCGGTTTTAAGCATCAGCTGTTGGACAGATGGTCTCGGATTTGACCCTAAGCTCTATATTTTCATGAAATATACAGATAATGTGCTTCAATTACAAATTTGGTGTGGTAGTAGCCGACTAATCTCACAATATCTATTTCAAGATGGCTGCCAAGGACAAAAATGGCTATCACTCAGCCGATTGTACAGTTAATGAGCAAAACGTTAGTGTACTAGTACCTGATGGTCATTCAAAATTTAGACTCTGACCACTGCCCAACACTCATTGTTGCTTAAACGTTTGACATTAAGTGGTGGCAACAGCCTGGTTTTTCATTTAGCAAAATATCTCACAAACCACTGAGTGGATGAACATTTGAGAAATCCTTCAATCTCCTGTGGAAGCCATTTGGAGCTGACTACAGACTTGGTGGTACAAAGCTCCAACTATTTGTACATAGCTTCTCCCTGGAACTCTGTCTGCAGCAGAGCACCCCTCCCCCAACACAATGTTGTGAAGATGCCATGTGTAAAGTTAGGAAGTAGGAAGTTCTAAAAGAGACGGGGAACCAATTTCAAGGCGATTTTTTTATTTTTAACTGATGGTAAAATAGTTACTTGACTGCGGTATACAATTGGCCTATGTCCCTGGAAAAGACAGAATCCCCCCCCCCAAAAAAAAAAAAAAAAAATAAATAAATAAATAAAATAAAAAAGTATTGGAATCTGCATTGCTATTGGACATACTAGCCCTGAATTTAATTGGCATTAGATTGATTCCAAAATTCCAAGTATTGCCACAGCTAACCAAAATTAACCATCAGAAAAATGGCTACAATTCCATCAATTTTATTAGGTTTTCTTACTGAGCTAACAATTAGTGGGTTCTCAACACATACTCTGAGGGCTAACACAACATGTGAGATCTTGATTGAGAACATTGTAATTTAGCTGTCTTTGTTCATCATTAAATTATCTCACTCTAAAACTCAAAAAGCAATATGCATTCCTTCAAGGAACGTTAGGCTTTTCATTTTCTCAGCCTTTCCAACCTGCGCTAAAAGACAGTAAGATGAGCCTGTAGACAGTTTGTGGCTTGTAATGCGATTCATGTTTATTTACTGACATTAAAATGTTTCTCTCAGGGAGGTTTTTAAATTAAAATCTATTGGTTTGTTTCCACCGACCCGGCATTAATTATCTCGATGGTAGTCAGCTGCATGTATTTACCCGACAATGCCCTCAAAGTAAGCCACAGAAAGAAAAAAAAGGCAGAAGAATGAAAGCAAAATATTGAGCCATCCATCCTGAGAGGACGGATGCATTAGAGTACAGAGCTATAGGCAAAGGAATCCACTAATAGCATTGTGGCTTCACTAGTTTTGAAAATGCAGAAAATCTAGTTAAAGGCGTCTTGTGGTGGATGAGATCAGGCTGACAGGAACTGGGAGGGACATTATAAGAGGGGTTTCAACATGTTGGTATCGATACAGACTAAAAGGAAGGGGTGAGATGAAAAGGATTGGGGCAGGATGAAAGACGCAGTACAAAAGCAGGCAGTGTGTTTTTTTTTGGTAATTAGAGGGGTTCGATTAAAGTAGAACACATATTGTGGGCAAAAGAACCTTCAGCTGTAGGAAGAGGAGTAAAAAGATAACTAGCTAAAGGGAGAGGGTCTCTGCTTTCACTCGGATGGATGAGCACATCTTAATCATGTGAAATGATATATCCTCAAGGGGAGATGGAGGGATATGACACGGAGAAGAGGGTAAAATAAAAATAAATGAAAGGCCCAGCATTCCTTTGAAGACTGCATACTGTCGCCCTTTCCGCGCGAGAACTTTAGACTAATTTCCACTTGTGTTCAGAAATGAACACAATTAAAATTCATCCAGTGGTATATAATTTCTTTTGCAAACAAACAGAAAGAGTTGGACTCTGACAATGACTGACAATTTTTAAGTATAAATCTTGCATGATCTGTCCCTTTGAAAGTAAGTGTTAAAGCAGTTGATAAGCTTTACTGCACCAAACATTAGCACAACAGCTGCAAAACCGTCATTTCTAGCTGTAATGTTTGTGTTTGCTAAGGCCAGTTGGCTGTTTTAGCCATTTTGAAATGGGTACAGACCAAAAAGTAATCAGCTGTAAATATGTTATTAAATGGAAACATTCTGAAAGTTTCATTACAATTTGTTTGGTAGTTATATTTTATCAATTTGTTAGCATAACAGTATAAACACCTAAATTTACAGACTGGGATCCGCTAGATCTTAATGGAAGATAAACCTGAATGTCATCAGCATAAAAATGGTATGACACATTATATTTGCGAAAAATAGAACCCAAGGGGAGCAAGTACAATGGCAATAAAATGGGCCCTAATATGGAGCCTTGGGGTACTCCATACTGAAGGAGAGCAACAGATGAAAAAAGCTGTCCCAACTGGACCGAGAAGATGTCTTTAAAACTTTCAAAAATTTGGCACAAGTTGTCTAAAGCATCATAGTGTGACAGGGCCTTCAATAGTTAATTGCAAAGTTTTATGCACAACTTTGCCTGATCAGTTAATGCTCAGATTGTCTCTGTAATAAAGCTCCAAATTATAACTCTATACTTGTAAAAGAGACTGAAGTTATAGCTGTTCCTATGTTTGCAAAGCCCACTTAAATGTGGTGGTATTCTTAATCTGGACACACACACTCGACTTCCATTAATTTCTACAGCCTAATCCTGACCCCTTACATAAAACCTAACCTCACAGGTGGGGTGCAACAATACATGTATCTGTATCAAAACATTCAATACAGTGCTTTAGGTTCAATACACACATGTATTGAACAATAGATTTTTTTTGTTTATTTTATAAACTTGTCTTCTGAAGATGCTCTGTGTTGAATGCTCAGTAGATCGGTGTTCAACTATTCCACCTAGGCTGCATTGTCGAGCACAGCTCCACTGAGAAACTTGCTGTTTCAGCAACATTTAATTAAACAAATATTTATAATAAATTCAATAAATTGCTATTTAAGAAAGGCATGGACATTTCACTTTTTTGCGTCGGAAAAATATCAAACCGTGAGACTAAAATATTGAGCTGAACCAAACTGTGAATTTCTGCATCGTTGCATCCCTACCTAACCCTAACCCATATGTAATTCATACCTTAACCCTAAACCTAACACTTGAACCACAAATGGGGATTTTCTATTGTGTAGACCAGGCAAATGTCCACACCACAACAAAATGTCCTCACACCAATACAAAGACATGTACACACTCAGACTTAGGCAAAGACAATATTGCTCTGCTTCACTTTTGGCTTCTGGTGATAATCAGAAGCTCATTCCCCCCCCTTTTTTTTTAACAAAAAAGAAAAATACAATTTCCTTGACCTTTTATTAACAATTACTGGTTGAGCAACACCACGGGGCAATCGGGTCTTCTTAAAGCCTTCCTTGTGCTAGATAAATGGGTGTTTGGTAATTAAGAAGTGCTGATAACCCTCAGTATGTTGAAATGTTGAACTTTTAAACCAAACAGATGTAGCTTGTCCCTTAGGGTGCTGCAATAGTCTCCCATCTCCTAAATAAATTTAATCTCTACAAAAAATACAAAAGAAAAAAACCTTCTTACCCTCAGGTCTGCTGAGGATTGATGCTCCAATCAGGTCCTTCTTAACAAAGTAATCAACATCTTTCTGCAGAACCCTCCAGCGGGGTCATCCATGGGTTTTTACCTCTTAATTATGTGGCTTGTTGGCAATTAAATCCAAAGCTTTTAATGTTAATAAATGCAATAAAAAATAATTAAAAGGGCAAGGTTGAAAGCTTTTTGTACTTACTTTGTTACTTCAGTATTTATATTTGTACGACCTAATCATAAACTAGATAAATAGGCTTTTTTGCTACGATCAGCATAATTGCTGAATGATTTAGCTGAAATATGCTGAAAAATTTTGCTAATTAAAGCAAAACAATAGCAACAATCTCACTCTCAGTAAAAGCCAAACGTAGAGAAATGCTAGTTAAAAGCAGTAAAAAGTTAGCTAAAAAGTAAAAAAAAAAAGTTAAGCATATTACAATGCTACCTACATGCTTAAACTAGCAACAAAAAAAAGACCAGCAAGCTAAATTCTAAATGGAGCAAAACACTAGCTAAAAGTGCTTTAGCTACAAGTATCAAAATGCTAGCTAAAAGAGCATAAAAAGACAAACATACTGTATATCAAGTATTCTGAAGAAGATTTTAAAGACAACAATGGTTTTGATTGAATTAACAAGATCCTTAAGTACTTATATGGCAAAAATATTTGCAAAAAAGAAAATAATAATAATTTAAAAAGTATATAATTTACAAAAAACAAAAGTCATTGAACAGATCTTGATTATTCTAAAATTGTGGCTAAAACAGAACAATGTATGCAAATATAGTCAGAATGGGATATCATACTGTATATATATGTGTGTGGGTGTGGGTGTCAGAGGTGACAGATGATATTCATTTCTTTACGATGCCTTCATTGTGCCCTACTTTCACCATCTCAAACAAAAATCCTGCTGGTAGGTTGGAAAGCTTCTCCCATTCCTCTCTTACGTCAGCACCCCCCAACCCTGCAGACATCCATCCATCCATTTCTGCATCTGAACGCTGCGTGGTGAGTCAGCTGTCACTGTCTGTCCCTCCAGCTGTGGTCCCAGCTGTCAGGGCCAGATGGGCTCATCTCCACCTCGCTCATGATGTTTATGCGGGGCACCTTAACCTGAAGCTGTGGACAACTGGCTTTCACTGAGATCACATTAAATAGAAAACAAGAGACACTTTTTCTCTTTATCCACCGACACCGAAGCACTGAAAGGGTGATAATGTTAATCTCCCATGTCCGTGTGGATTTGAGTCTCTGTTTGCAAAAAATAAAAATTCATGAACCACTGGATGGATTTTTAAAACACTCACAAAGTAATATTGGACATTTACAAATCATTACCTTCTGGAGTCCATCCTGTTTAACACAGCTAGCAAACACAAAAATGGCTTGTCAGTTTTACAGATATTAAGCTAAAATTGTGTGTGGTAGTATCTGAGCACCGGCACCAACACATACTATGAGTGCCATCTAATCACACAAGTTCTGTGATTTAAAATTTACTATTAACTAACAAATTATAAAAAAAAAAAATCAATTATATCTCTATTAGCAAAAAGATCAAGGAACATAAAAATGTAGGCACGTTTGGCTGTTTTAATGCTCCACGTAGGCGTATCTCATGTGTGAGGGGTTAAATGTAGAGGAACCGGTTTGTAATCGTATGGGAACACACAAAATATAGCACCTATACTTACTTATTTTAGGAAAATATCAGAAAGTTCTCACTGGGTGTATGTCTATGATTGATTACCTTTGATAGTCAACCCAAATCAAGATGGCTGCCATAACGAACCACAAAACACAAAAATGTTTTTTAACTCAGTCAATTTAACAGATATGTAGCTAAAGTACTTGGTAATACTTCATCCCCAACACATTCTAAGAGCTACACATTGTGAGAAAAACTTTATCCAGTTTGGATGTACATCTACACTTGATTAACTTTTAGAGTTAACCCAATTCAGTATGGCCAATATGGTAATTCCCTTTAGGACAAAATGTTCCAATATTGTGACACTTACAGTGGTAGAAGCTAATGTATTACTCAAGACCAGTCTTGGTCTCCAGACCACTTTTTAATGGCCTTGGTCTTGTCTCAGACTCAACCCTATTTGTACTCGGTCTTGTCAATAAGCTAGCTAGCGTTAGCAATCTGCTTCTGTACTAAAATTCTTCACCCAGCCCTCACACAGAGAGATTTAGTCTTTACATTTTAAGTTAGCTATCTGTGTACAGTATAATGTATGTTTTAAGGCACTTGTTTCCTTTTTATTGTTTTGTTTTCTGGTCTTGGTCTTATTCTGTCTAGCCCTCCCTCAGTCTTGGCCTTGACCTGGTCCAGCCCCTAAAAGTTTTGGTCTTGCCTTGGTCTCAGATTAGGTGGTTTTCTCTACAACATTAGTAGAGGCTGAGATTCAACATATTCTGGACACTATCCTATCCCACAGGAACAGGATTGCATATTTTAAGTTCGATTAAAAAAAATGGCTACAACTTTATCGCCCGTCATCGTAAAAAAATACAGTTTTAAACTCCGGCATAAAACGCAGCTGACATAAAACCTAGGATTCCTTTATATGCCTAATTGTTCCAAGTCCATCACAGGTTTATTTACAGGTTATCTGTGACCTGAAAACGTTTCCTTTCTCTGCGCTTTTGTGAAGGTAATAATCAGGAAACACGCTGAAAGGTTGGTGAGGAGGGAGAGTTCCTGCTAAAGCCATTCCAGAATAATGGTGGCTCACAGTAATCTCTTCCACACAGGGAGAAATTCTGACAAGGGTTTAAGGATTTTAAATACAATTTCTATACGCACCGAAGGCCCAACAATAGGACTGGGGAATGAGGGAAACGGAGCATGGTGCAGAAGAGAAAGTTGGGACAGCAGAGAGGAGCGAGGGAGGGAGGGAGCCTGTGTGTGTCAGAGAGAGAGAGAGGGAATGAAAGAGGAGAAAGAGTCATCATCTTACTGGGGAGCCAGATTGCAGAGCTCTAGGGTAAGAGACACCCCAGAGTTTAAAATGCCTGCCCAATCACATCTAATTTATCCTCGGTATACGTGAAGAGGAAGAAATTAATGCCGGTATGTGTGTAAAAGTGAAGCAAAATTAGATATAGACAGCCATAATACACAGTACAACAGCTTATTTTAGCTCATTAGCTTCTTTTTTAAGCTCTGTAGGTGTGTGTATGTGTGAAAAAGAAGTGTTTACCATTAGGGGTGCAACAATAGATGTACCCGTATCGAACCGTATCGAACAGAGCTTTAGGTTCAATACACACTTGTATCGAACAATACAGATTTTTACCAATTATTTTATCAACTTGTTTTCTAAAGATGCTCTGTGTTGAAGGATCAGTGGATCTGTGTTTGACTACTCCACCTAGGCTGCATTGTTGAGCGCAGATCCACTGAGAAACTCTCTTTTTCAGCAACATTTAATTAAAAAAAACTGGACTTTTGAGGTTAAACAAATGTTCATAATTAATTTCAATAAATTACAAGTTAAAAATTTACCTTTTTTTGTATCGAAAAAATATCGAACCGTGAGACTAAAGTATCGAACCGAACCGAACCGTGAATTCTCTGTATCCTTGCACCCCTATTTACCATTTAAAACAGCAGACAGAGTGAACTGAGTTCAGGTTTTTGTTGTTAATATTAACACAAAGCAACATAAAGGCCTACTTTGCTTAAGGCTCTGCCACACTAGACAGTATATGCCAACTATGAACATTTTAAAGACATCCACATTAAAGACTAAATTGCTTATTTTCTGCGTGTACATAATGTAGTTCAAATAAATTGATCAATATATATATAACAACTTATTAGCAATTTAAACATATAAAAAATGTTACATAAGTTTTCTTGCAGAGTGCAGAGTGTTTGTCTTTTTTCTGACGATATTAAGTTGTGTTTAAAAAATGTAATTTAAAACAGATTTTGTGACAGTAATAAAACAGTGATAAAAACTGCAGACATTGGCTTTAGAGTCCAATATGAGCAGAAATAAGTTTACATTAGTTTGACAGACTAAAATAAAGAAATATATGATCCAGGCAGATTTGACTGGAGAGATAATTAACTGGACATTTTCTACAACATATTTGACCCACAGGTGGTTTTTAAATAAATATGAGGCTTTGGAACATAATGTTTGGGACTTTAAAGCAAAAGGTGTGAATAAATATGCAAGCAGCAATTTTTCTGTTTTAAATATTTTTAAAATTGAAAATTTGTAAAATTTTTAAAACTTTCATTCTTGTCAAGTATTTCCATTGTAGTCCAATTAAAAACCCAACAAATAATCATCCAGGTACCAGGGCATCATGACAGAAAGAATGAATAGGTACTTTTCCAACCCACTGTATGGGTGTGCCTTTCTGTTATTGCTTTTTGGTGCAAAAAAAAAAAAAAAGAAACTGTATTAAAGACATCTTCCATAAAATGTAACTTTACTGGAATCAAAATTTGTATAACTTGTTATACTTTTTAGTTTTAAAGAAATAGAACAATTACATACCATATATAAAGCCGGGAGTGGACAGTTCCCGCTAGTTTTTTCCCGTGCTTTTTTTGTGATTATGTCATTATCACTAAATAACGATGAGCGTTTTCTCGATATAACGAGTCATGGTTTTCCTCTTGTGTAACCATGGAGTCTGCCCGGTCCCCTCATCTAGTCATAATGTTTGTTCTATCAGCAGAATCACTTACATAAATGCATGTTGAGCTGCAGTCGGATCAGCCGTCGCCATAATGAAGAGGGCTGATTTTAAATTTACAAGACAAACAAGCTGCAAACTAATTAACAACATAATATGTTGTTATCCTGAGAAAACCATGGAAAAAATTATCAGCAGAAAACATCCGTTCTCAGCTTCCATTATATGGTCAATATAAAAGTTAATGTATAATCCGACACAAAACCACAGCAACCTCCAGCTTAATGAAAGCTGCATTCTTCGAAATCCATATTTTTAACTTCATTGCATGACAAAGTTATAAACAAAGATTGTGTGCAATCCAATAGAAATCTGAGTTTTTGTTGGGAATGTCTCAGCTACTAAAACAGAGCTGAGTCTGATTTACTGGTCTGTCTTCATTCCAACACTCACCTATGGTCATGAGGCGTGGATCATGACTGAAAGAACAAGATCCCGGATACAAGTGGCTGAAAGAGCTTCCTTCTTAGGATAGCCGGGCTCAGCCTTAGAGATAGGGTGCAGAGCTCTGTCACCCTGGGGGAGCTTGGAGTAGAGCCGCTGCTCCTCCACATCGAAAAGAGTCAGTTGAGGTGGTTCGGGCATCTGATTAGACTGCCAACTGGACGCCTCCCTTTAGAGGTGTTCCAGGGACGTCCCATTGGTAGGAGGCCCCGGGGAAGACCCAGAACTCACTGGAGGGATTATGTATCCTCTCTGGCCCGGGAACACCTTGGGGTCCCCCAGGACGAGCTGGAAAGTGTCGCTGGGGAGAGGGAGGTCTGGGTTTCTCTTCTGGACCTGTTGCCTCCGCGACCCGACTACGGATAAGCGGAAGAAAATGGATGGATGGATGTCTCAGCTACTGTTACATTAAATTTTAATTCAGCATCTGTAATTTTGTCTGATGTGAAGCTATACTTGTATTTGTGGTGGCCATCTTGATTTGAGTTGACTTAATGGACAAGATAGCTGAGGAGACACATTGCAGGGATTACTTTCACTAAAGTCTGTCAGTTGGTTGATGAGATATTTTCCTGAAGGAGAAATGAAGCTTTGAGCAGAAGGCCTGCTGACTCATAATAAGTAGACTGTAAATACCGTAGATGTTTTGGACATTGTTCTGCAAATGCAGACAAACCGACTATTATACTATTATCGGGCACATTGTTGACCATATCATTGTTACCAAATCATACAACTTTAAACCTTTAGCAAAAGAAAATATGCTTGTAACTGCTACAGAAAAGCCTGTGAGAGACCACAACATGGTGAGAGGAGTGTAATGCTGTGCAGTAATGTAGATTCCTGTCTGCATACATATCAGTTTCCACAGCTTTTCAGCACTAAGTGTCCTTGGCTAAGGACATCAGTGTTTCCCTGATATCTATACCTGTCATTATGATCTTCTTTCCCAATACCAGCTCCCAGCTACGTTTGGAATTTTAGTGTTTTATTGGTTTTTATCATTAGAAATGTGATCACACAGCCTGTCTGGAATGGTTTTTGTTTTTTTTTTTTACTACAAAAATAAGATAAGAAAAAAAAATAAAACAAAATAAAAAACTATTTCAGTTTTTTTGGTTTAAAGCCAAAACAAATCTGCTAATGTATCAAATTGAAAATTACCTTGACAATATTTCTCAAGGACATTTCTTATAATAAGCTTGTGATGCTCAAATGTAGTATCCTTCCCTTCAATTAACTAATTTCAGTTATATAATTATTGCAATGTTCTGTCTCTTCAAGACTATTTCACTTATCACATTTTCAATATGCATTACCTTTAAAATACGTTATGTTACTTATCTATGTGGATGGTTTTGACTTACATTAAGTATGGTTAGAGGTTTTGACGAGACATTGGAAAAACAAACTTGGTGAAATTTTATGTTTCTGTTCTGCCTCTTATTTTGGAGAAACTCTTGCTGTGACAGTCCCCAACACTTAACTTTGCCATTACCTATTTGCATCCACCCTGTTTGTCTGCTAGCAAAATACCTCATGACCCACTAAACCAGGGCTATTGAACTGGCAGGGGTGCCTGCCAGCGAGACCCCAAAAAAACATAGTTTTTTTTTAAACTAATTTTAAAGATACAAGATGATCCTTGCTGTTGTACAAAATGCAATGTTTCCCTTACCGTTAATGTGGGTCCAAACCCTTTGGTGCAGTATAGTTGACCAATCACACAAGCTGTTTTCAGAGTTAATGAACGCAGTGACTACAGCCTACTCCACATGTCAGTCTTTGTTACATGCTCTGGACACAAAAGCCACCATGGCTGCTGTCTGCAGCAGAGCAGTACCATTGCTAAGTATGTTCAAATAAATCAAATCACAACGAAGAGCAATACCATTGCTAAGTATGTTCAAATAAATCAAATCACAACGAAACCCTGTCTGGTTTCCAACCTCTTGTTCACAGATGCTTCCTGGTATCGATTATAATTGAATAATCGGTTCTATGCTTTTTGCTAAAAAGTTGTACAAAACTTTGAGTCTGTATGCTTATCATTATTCCAACAAACATGTTTACATTCATTATTGTCAACACTTTTGTGTAAGATTTATTAAAACATTCTTCAATAGCATATTGGGACAAGCTGCTCCCAAAGGAGTGTAATTAGTGCTAATGATCAGTTTGACTTTATTGGGTGAGTTACTGATAATGACTCAGCTTGGACTGAAATGCGTAAAATGTAACTGATGTGACCTTTGTCTGAACTGAGGGGAAATTAAGAAACAAATAAAACAACAACATGGTTTCCCTCTAATGACTCAAAGCATTTTTTTATTTTTAGAAGAATGCAGAAGCCTGAACCTCTAAGCTGAGTAGGAAAACACACTCTGGGGGAAAAATAAATTAGGTAGACTGACTTACACATGTCTGTATAAAAGCACCTTGGTTCTTTGAGGTGTTGGGAAGAATATCTTTTGATTTTAAAGACAAACAGACTTCAAAAAGTTGGGGGATGACTTCGGGTTGTGTTGTGTTGCATCACTTCTATCGGCTAGTGGAAACTGAGGAGTCCTACTGCAGGAGTTCCTTTTAAAGTGTCATATTTTTACTTGCTGCTTTATAGCTGCTTAGTTGTTCCGATCATATTTTTAAATGCTAATGTGAATTAGTTAACACATATATATATATACATATATATACATATACACATATATATATATATTTACACATATATATATACAC
>JAUBOC010000170.1:15587499-15600492 GCA_032275365.1 Anablepsoides cearensis | reverse complement strand
CATTTTTGCAGCATAAAATACATCTTTAAAGTTTTTTTGAAACTAATATTAAAATCTCGTCTCGTCTCGCAAACTCAATACTGTGTCTCGTCTCGAGACGTTTTTGTATCGTTACACCCCTACTCTCAAACATTTTCCTCGTCTGCGGATTAGTCGTATTGATCCGTCATTTAGGCATAATCCTGTTGCAAGTCAGGCATTAATCAGACTTGGGTTATAAAATCACTCCCGACTGCAGAGTAATGCAATAAGCAGCCATATCAGATGCAGTCATGCAGTGATTTCTTTATTATATTGACTCTGAGATATTTTCAAACATATACAACCAAAAATTAAATAATAGTGTTTTTGTCTGAGTTCTCAAGTTGAAACCTGACACTTAAACATTGTTTTCCCAAGCACCAAAGCTAATAACTTTCCCTATATGCCATTTATAAATTCATCACATATAGAAGAGGGGAAAAAGAGACCTGAGGCAAAGCAAAGCAGTCTGACTAGGAAGTCAGAAGAGAGATAAAGCACAATAATGACAGTGCTGACTGTCACAATTTACCATCTTTTCTTCTATCCTTCCATGTCCCCAGCGACCAAATGAATAACTGAAGGTAGAAAGGAAAGACAATGAATCGAAGGGGGAGAACACGCGTGACCAAGCATGAAATGTATGCAGCGCTGCACTGGGCTTGAGAAATGACCAATTGAACACAGTGTTTGACATCCAACAATGGATAATCATGATCACCATCATTATAACCACAGGGTGCCAAGACAGAAGTGCTGAGTGAGGTGAGAGCTGCTGATGAGATCTGACTGATGTACAATAGAGTGGTGATCGTATGGACCATCTGGCTGATATCAGAATGGGGTGTTCAGGTTCATGCCGTCATGTGCTCAAGTTAAGCTCTGAAGCATTAAAACCTTGTGATATTTTTTTTTTTACCAAAACACAGTGATTGGCATGTTGTACCTGTTTCATTTATCCACTTACAAAACAATTTTTAAGCAAGATATTATGTTTTACAAACAGTTTGAACCTTGCTGGAAAATTCTTGTTTAATTGTGGGCAAATACATTATATCCCAAAGGCAGTTGGCAGGTTAAAATGTAAGATAGAGCAATTAAAAGAGCCAAACAAGTATAGCTTCATTGGGAATGGTTGCCAGGACTCTTTTCTATAAAAGCAATAAGGCACCCACATTTAAAATTTTATCTGAATAATCCACAAGACCAAACTAAAGATGTTTGGCTTTAATGAACAGCTCCAAGTTTTGCAAAAATCCGAACAAGTCGGCAGCACAAACAACTCATACGGTCAGCCAAGAACTGTGGTAGAGAGGTGATGATTTGGACTTTTTGCAGTCATGAAGTCGACTGTGAGCTCCTCTATATGCCAAAGTACTCTAAAGTCAATAGTGAGGCCATCTGTCTGACAGGTTTGCCAAAACTGAGTCATGAAACAGGATGATGGTTCCAAACGCGAGACAATCGACATGTTGAGTCAAAAGGCACAGGACACCTCCATTTTTCTAGAAAGAAAAGCAAAAAATACATATCTCAATACCTTTTTTCTTTTCTTTCTGTCTGAAATAAAAGAGTGTCCAGTGCCTTTTGACTCACCCTGTACAACAAAATGGCTGAAACACAAACAAAATGTTGTTAAAATAGTCCAGTCAAAATCTAGGTCTTGGCCTATTGAAATGCTGCAGAGGGACCTTGAGAAAAACATGAATGGCAACCTCATACCTCAATGAACAAACACCACAATTTAAAGATGAGTCAAAGATTCATATTTTTACCTTTCGTCTTCTATTTTTTAGTGGATTCTGTTATTTTTATACATGGTTATATAATAATAATAGAACCTAGTAAAGTCCAGATCAAATCAGTATGTTTGGTTATGTCAAACTTTAAAATTGAATGGCGTGCTTTTTGAAACTCCTAAATATACACAAAACTTCATGACAATATAAGCTGACAACACAAATCAACTTTCGTATTATATTTCTACATGCATTATGTCAGAATAAAAGAACAACAGCATAATTTTAGAAACGACTTGACGACGTGAAACGATCCACCTGAAGCTCTCTGACAGGTGATAGAGCCGAGAAAAAAAGTCAGGAGTAATTGACATCCCTTCTAAGTGATGTGACAAGGAAGGGCTGTGTCTGACAAATTCATGTTGCCTCCATTCATGTTGCGTCCTCACATCTCTTCCCGCTGTCACTGAATGGGAGGAGCTGCGGTGAAAGCACATGATTAAACTATTGTTTTCACAGCATCGTTCTTCCTTTTTATGGTTCCCTTGACATCTCTGGTTCATTCCTGCCACGTGTTACCTTTCCTAGTCAGTTTAGCATGTTACTTTTACTTTTTCTGATTTACTATCATCTCTTTCCTTCCATCCTTCTCAGTATTTGGCAATCACTTACATAAGCAGAGGTCTGAGCTGTTTCAAGTATTCTTACAGCAATAAGTGGCCTTTTTGCATTTTAAGGCCTGGTCATTGTCAGCCTTGGCCTGGTCTACCCTGGCTTCTTTGCATTCTCTATAATTCAAGAACAGCTAAGCGAAAACAGTGTAGATACAAGACTGGCTGTTGTCAGATGAAATGCAGCTGAAAGGTATGGAATATTGTACTAGACCATTCAGCAGTATGATGCCTTAGATGAGGAGGCAAGAAAGCAAAAAAGTGCAAATGATACCGCAGGTCTTTGGGTTCCAGAAAACGGGCTAGGAATAGGGCCTAAAGCCAAATGCAAATAAGAAATGGAAAATGGGCCAGGGTCAGATGATGTCGGCAGCAGAATGTTATGGAATTCCTAATCTGAGAGGAGACGAGAATGAAACGTGATGACAATTTGAGATCAGCAGAAAACCATGTGTTAAGTCTTGGCCTAAGAATAAGGAGGTGCTCCAGAGAATAAATATGATCTTTCCATGACAGGCGTTTCACGAATCAGCGATTAGATGTTAGCTTAATTGGTCATTTTGAATTTGGTTTTAGATGTGATTGTTTCTTTTCCAGCCTCTCTATATAAAACTGGTTGAGCAATATAGCTGCAAAGTCAAGCCACTCTTGAAGCTGCCTACGGCAGTTTCCTCTATCATCATTGGAGCAGACCATGCCCCCCGACAATGTGAACTGTCATTAATGAAGCCAGAAGTCCTAAATCCTAAATCCTGCCATTGACTTGTCAAGCAGACATCTGCCTTCACTACATATCAAGTCACAAAGGTTACTTTTTGTTAAATGTCCTGTACTGGTACAATCTTGTCTTGACAGATGTGTATACGTCAATCAGCAATGCCACCTATCCAAAATCACAAAGAAACTACCAGAAGGCATCTCAGGCTGGGTTTGTGTTTATTAAAAGGACTTTTTGTTATAGCTTTTGATGGACTGGTAATTATTTGGGTTGTACCTTGTCACTTATGAACGTATATTTGGTTAGAGACTTTCACAGCACAACGTTTGCTCACATGCTTGTCTTTCTACAAAAAGGTCCTTGGATAGATTCTCATGCATGTATGAGTTATTTAATTCTGGGTGCTCGACTACTGGAAATGGGTACTTGCTCCTTATGATACAAAACAGGAAGTTAAAGGTGGATTGGTTGGTGTTCGGTTACATTTTTAATCATCAACCATTCACAAAAAGAATACAATAAAAATAAATGCATTATCAGGTTTAGGATAAGTAACAATAGATAAATACATAATTTAATCTAATAAAGACATAGATGTAGGACTAAATTACATCAAGTTGTTAAAAGTTGATAAGAAAAATGTCCTCAAATCAAAACGTACCAGGCCAAAGTGATTTTAAAGTTTTAAATTTATACTCACGGAAAGATAACTAAGAGTTTTAGTGAAAAATGACCTCTAGGCAGTTGAAAGTGTAGTGAAAGCAAATTCGATCTCAAACTTATTTAACTAATCTAAACCATGTTTTTCTGCTTCAAGCCACCCCTCCATTTAAACAGATAAGAAGTTGACTCCCTTGACTCAAATCCATCCTGCTGCAAGACAAATACAGCAAGCAGTTGCACAAAGAACACTAATTTTCTCTTTTCAAAGTTTCCTAATTTCTCAGCCTTGTCTGCCTACAAACCCACCCACTTGGTCACAGGAGTTGAGGTCCAGGAAGTAAAGCGAGGGTGCGGGGGATAGCTCAATGCAAACACACTCATTATTCTCTTTCATTATTCATGGAGGCTAATGGAGGTTTGGATAGCAAAACCATCGGCAGACATCCTCCGGAAAAAAAAGGCGGGGGGCTGTGTGCAGGATGAGTGTTTTGTCTCACCTCTGAATTGTCGATTGCCCCGTCTTCCTCTTACCTTCTCTTTCTTTTTCCTATCTGTCCGTCTCTCTCTGATGCTGACACAGGGCTTTAGCAAAGGTTTGAATGAGTAAGAGCTCTCGGGCAGCTGTGTGAATAATGGGACACTGAGAGCATCCGAAATGAATAAAACAAAAGGGGGCGACCGGAACAGCCCTTTGCTTCCCCAGCTCATCCTCACTTCTCCTCTCGATGCAATGCAAATTTGGCAAGGGTTTTGTAAAAACGATCAAACCGCTTCTTTTGAATCCTAATGATACTTTGGAAACAGACTCCATTCAAGGACAAATCGTCTTTTAATGATATATATTTTACCTGTGAAGATTAAAGATGGTATTTTTCGGTGCCCTCGCTCAAAACAGATCAGAGTGGCGTTTTTGTTCCCAGGGCTGCTCTAATACGAGTGCTGACTGCCTTTGTTCATTTCCTACATCACATAGAAAAAAAAATATCTGACTTAGCAGATACTTTCCTTGCATGAATTATTCAGCACTGAGGAGAATGCTCTGATTCACAGTCATAATAGAAGGTCCTGAAATGGTGTACTGTCCCGCACCCCCTCATATATATTTTAGACCTTGGCAGAGTTTCTGTCATGCAAGACGTTGAAAGCCATAAACAGCTGCAGCAATGGAAAGCGGCTGCTCTTGGGTACAGGTAATGATGCTCCTCCTCGTCTACTGGAGAGAAGTGGAATTCTAAACATAAAGTAAAAATCATATAAACTGTGAACTATGCATCTTATCTAGGAGAACTTAAGCAAGGCTCAAAATCACATATACTGTTTGATAACCGCAGCTCTATATTAGCACACAGCTAGCACAGTAATTCATATAGTTACCAAAGATTTGGGTAAAAAAGGTCCTACTTTTCTTTTTGGGTAAAAAAAAATCTAGATTTCATTTCTCCTCAGTTTTCTGTGTTTTTCTGAATACTGTTCCTTCATTTTATGAGCTCACATCAGGTCTATTGTTTGTTTCAATGCACTAAAACTAGCAGAAAGTATCCATAGGGGATCATATTTAATGCCCAAATGAGACTGTATTTGGAGGAGCTGATGGTACAGATTATTGCCGACACAGGGAGCATACAGTATATTAATATGATAAATCCACTGACGAACACAGGGCGCTTGGTCTGTGACACTCTATAGATGTAAATAAGTAAAAACCCATTTCAAATTTTAATTAATTTTGTCAAAATAGTTGAAAAACACAGAATAAAACAAATACATGCCAAGTTAAGTAAATCAGCAATATACATTGTTTATCAGGGAGTACGTTTGGGGCAGTTAAATTGTTTTTTTTTTTTTTTGCCATTATGGACCAGCCCAGTCAGAATAAACAGCATTGCATAGTACCTACTGTGTGTACTCCAGCATTTCCCCTACCATTATCAAGGGGGGCAAATATTATGGCATGTAGTCATTTTAATTTAATTAACCCAAGATCAAATCAAGAGCTATTTCTGAAGTCGCTTCTCCACATCCACCTCTCATGAAATGCCAAACTTAAAAAAATAAAACATATAATAAACGACGAAAATGTGGTACATATTGTGTGTCGCAAACACTATCATGCGCAGAGTCACTTGTGTAAGTTCCACTTTTCCCAAGACAAATTCCCTGGTGAAAGCACTGCACCATGCAGCCACTCTTAAAGTTGCAGTTGGGACTTTTGAGAGAACAGTGGAGTCAGTCCTGAAAATTGGAACAAACACACCTTACAGGCCCCTCCCCCTTGCTCTTTGCTGCTCTATAGCCCTGCCTCCACAATGTCTACCCAAAGCGGAGTCTGCCATGAACGCGCAGGTTTGGTGAGCAACTCAGCTCAAGTAGGCTTATGACAGCACATACATAAAGCTATAGAACTCTCTGAAAGTGCCATTTTTCCTGTAACATTAGGTTGTTTGTATCAGCACAGCAGATATCATGAAAATACCTGGAACTTTCTCCACTTAAATCGTCCTCACCCCTTTAGTCCTCCGCCGTGAATATGTCCTGCCTTTAGCAACTTTTCTGAAGTCATCTGCCTTCGGCATACTTTGGCGGGGTGCTCTGGTGTTTTCCTGACTGGGTGTTTATTTTATCTATTTTATCCTAAAACATTTTTGCCATTTTATTCTACTACCGTGATTACCAATTAAGGACACTTGGGACTGCTACGGTGGGTGTTGCACTTTAAATATGCAGACATATACAGTAAGGACAGAGTATTTTGTGTTTATTTCAGACACAATATAGTACACTGTCGGAGAGATTGCAAAAGCATGCCGAAATGCAGTGAACAAAGCAGTCCCAACAGAAATTGTGAGGACAATTTATGCAATTTAGCTCTGGTGTGATCAGCGAAAGGATAGATGAAAAAGAAGAAGACAACAAATGGTGAAACTTTGTGAAGACAGGCTGTGTGAATGTGTTGTTGGTGTACCTAGGGAGAAACATTCCCTGTCCACATTTGCTTCTTTTTGTCTCTTTTACTGAGAATGTAAATGATCATAATCTCCTTCACCACTGTTGCCAGGTTTGCTGCAGTCTTAAACTAACTTTACTCAAATGTAGTGGCGTCTTAATATGATACTGATACCAGCATTTTTACAAATGTTCATACTCGTACAAAATGCCCCCATTGCCGGAACTGATATCAACAGTCCATTCAATGTGTTACAGTTTACATTTCAAGTGAAAAATATGTTAATTTCATGTTTAAGTAGATTACACAGTATATAGCATGCTGTATTTTTGATTTCATACAGTCTCCGGAGCTGCAGGTCTATAAGGAAGGAGAGTCACCTTACTTAAAGTGTTTTTAAAGTCATTATGTAATATTTAAGTTTTAACTTAGTAAGTACACAGTATCAGTAAGTACCTACCCTACTTGGATGTGAGCTCTGAACTCTGCACTGCCCTCTAGTGATGTACTGCCTGACAACACATGGGCAACATGTGGGAAGCAACATTTGACCATGTTTGAAACAAACATATGACTACATGTACGTAGTGAGCATAACTGGGCATTTTAAAGTGGCAGCACAGATTAGCATTAACAAAACATTTTTTTTGACATTTGAAAATCAATTCAGAAACGTATTTTACGCAACTAATCTAAAAAAAAAGATTCTCCGTCCAACCCCAGCACGTTCACCGTTAGAGATGTGAAATCCAACACAACCCATATGCAAATAAACTTTCTTGGAATAGTGGTGCATGTTAAAGTCAGCTTTAAATAAACCTGTCTTTGCTGTTAAATAATGACAGAGTTACTCAAGTGTGTATATGTTCTTTTTTTTTCCTCCTTTCTGCTCTCATTAGATGTTACATGTCACCATTTCCTGAAACAGAAATTGTGTTGCCTAGGGAAAAAAATGGATTGGCATTTCTTTCTTTAATGTATATAAAAAATAGAACTTATCTATAGATGTGGCACTGAGTTGCATCATTTCTGCTTCCAGCTTGCCATTTCTCTTGGCACAGCAATCCATCACATCAGCGTCTTTGGATTCCTCCTTCTTGTTTCCACCCACACACCAGTACTTTTGTTTGTAACATATTAAATTGGCCCTGTTAGTGCCTTCTCTTTTCTCTTTCATTGCCTCCGAAACACAGAGTAGTCTGACGAGAACTATCCAACTCTGGGAACAAGGTGTTGTGTCTGTCTAATAGCCCCTTCTCTGGTGCAGAGCTGCTTGCTGACTCTCTGACTTAGATAATTGCTGTCTGGATTCTCCCAGCTCAGCAGATTGCTCTGAGTCATAATGAGGAAAAAAGCTGTGTGCTGGTGCACATGGCTGTCTGCGTCAGATAGGTATGCTGGCCTGGTTGTACAAGAGCACCGAGATATTTAAAGTACCACAGAGCACCAAAGCTAATCAACGAACTCAAATGATAACAAAGGAACTAAAGGCAATGAAATACAGTGCAAAAAAAAAAAAAATCAAACAAAAGTGCCACATTGTCAGCCTAAGTAGAGACTAGAGGTCTTAGCTGCCAGAATGTGGGACTTAGCACACTTAAACTCAGAGCGCAAATGTAATTCATGTTAAGTTATGTTGGGGTACCTGTGGTTGAGTGGTTACAGGAGTCATAGTGTGACTGGAGGGTTGCCGGTTTGATCCCCCTGTTCCAGCCATCTTAGTCATTCTGTTCTTGGGCAAGACACTACACCTGCCCTGCCTACCTCTTGTTGGTCAGAGGATCAGGCAGGGGCAATGGTGCATGGCAGGCCCACTTCTGTCAGAGGGCCCCAGGGCAGCTGTGTCTACAATGTAGCTTATCACCATCAGTGTGTGAATGGGTGAATGACTGTAGTGTAAAGCGCTTTGGGGTCCTTTTTAGAGCCCATTTACCATTTAAACTGAGCGCTTGTCAAATTTAAGGCTAGGTTTTAAAGAAAAAATTTCAACACAGAACAAAAAAAATAATTTGGTAACCAATTTTAAAAAATATTGAAATTGTCAACGCAGCAAAGATTATTATAAAATATGATCAAAAGGACAATTTTCAAGCAATCTGGTTAAGGCTTAGTAACAAAAACGAGACTCACAAAAAGATGTATTCTGTGATGAGAATCATTAAAAGAAAGATATTTTTAGTCAAGCCAGTATTTGTGAGAGCAGACTCTCAGTAATAACAAGGTACTTCCAACAAATTAACTGAAGGTAAGTTTTTTTTCCCTTAAGGACATTTGATCTCTACTAATTAATAGTTTCAATCAGAGCATTTTGGTTATTATTAAGTCCATAGATTTACTCAAGAAGACACTAGATTAAACACTTTTTAAATAAAATCATCTCTAGATAGGTTGTGTAAATCTAAATATAAGACAACTTGAATGAAACTAGCTCTGGACTCATGTCAACAGACCAGGTACAGGTAATGTCCAGATAATTCAGTGTTGTCTAGTCTACATTGATGTTTATGGTGTTGTACATTGTGACCTATTTGACTTTCAATGTTTGAACTGGGGAGAGATAACAGTGTACTTGTTAAATGGGTACCAGGACACACTGGTACATATGGTAATGAGAGAGCTGACTACCTTGCAAAAGCTGGCAGTCAGGCCTACGTCAAAGTACCAGAGTCTGTTGTAGGTATCTCAACAACAGTCTGTAGGACTGCCCTACAGGCATGGATCAGATGTCAACACTCAATCTGCTGGAGGGAACTGAAGGACTGTAGACAGACACAGGAACTAATAAAGTGCCCAAATTGTAGGTTTGAGGAAAACCTCTCATCACCCTGACAAGGGAAACCTTAAGTAACCTGGTTGGAGTCCTAACTGGGCACAAGATGATGCTTAGCAACGGTGACTCTTGAAGTCCAAAAAGGCGTATGTTTCCGATAGTTGGTTCGGGTCATGGATGGTTTTTATTCACACCAGACAAGAACCGTACCAGAGTTTGTCTGGAAGTGGACCAAGACCACCTCAAAAAGTGGGTCTTGGTCCAGTTGTTTGCTCTGCACCAGGATTCGCACAAGTGTATTCACATCTGCATAAAAGGCCCTGACAAGCGGGAGGAAACAAACTGTAGTTTGTTTGAAGCAAACGTTGTGGTTCCAAGCGGTCCCAGTTGACACCAAATTGCGACGTCAGAACACTGTTCGTCACTGATGGGCTAGAGGGTGGAGTCACTGGTTGCCTCTAAGCTGGCTTTACAACAACAACTTGAGGCACCATTTTTTCAATTATATCAGTGGAATTAAGCGTGCTTCCATCCAATTTTTATTCAAATTTTTAGCAAATTATTTATATTTCAGAACTTATTTGGCAAATGTGTTTCCATCTCTCTCTTTTTTTTTCGAAAAAACCAAAACCTACCTCCACCAACTGCCAAAAAACACACCCACTGGAACCGGACTGGAACGTCAATGGAAAAGCACCCAAACTGACCCATTCTGACACTACACTGTAGTGTCAAGCACTTTGGAGTCCTTGAACGGGATAGAGCGCTATACAAGTTGACCTACATTTTTCAGTGTTCCTTTTGTGAAGAATGATTAAAAATCTCAGGAAGCTGTGAACACAGCAGAAAATACATGTTTTTAAATCTATCCACAATAGTGTAGATGTGGGCTAAAATGATTCTCAAACACAGAGGTAGTATAGTCAGACCTCGGTCAGTCCACTGTGACTTCAACACCTCAACTTGTTTGTGTTCCGCTTTGCCATTACATCCAACTTTGTGCTCTCTTCTTTCACACAGTCCTCATTGGTTCTCTCGGTGTATCAATTATTCCAAAGTTTTGTATGGGTTTGGCTAATTGGAGCTTGATTAATGGTGAGGACTCAGCACACCATTAGCTTCCTGTCTCCCTCAGGAAAGCGCTGAGGGATTGGAGAGGAGGAAGGAGGGAGGCTTGGACTGAGGCCAGTGTACACCAGACATAAAGCCAAAGAGGAAAGAGGGATGATGGGGTGAGGTGAAAGAGGAGGAGATTTCTACAATTCCCCTGAAGTAACAACTCATCTTGACCAGGGGAGCAACTAATCTCCATGACAAGATGTATCAATTTATCCTTTGTGGAAGTGGTTCACTTTTACAGCCTGGAATGGTAGATTCAAATGATTTGAAGCATTTCAACTCAAATTAAACTTTAATGGAGTTAAGGATAGACCTTTTAGAAATATGCTCTCTCAAGCATTTAAAATTACATTTCTAAAGTCTGCATTTGAAATACAAAAACGTTAACAGTTAAACAGCAAATCAACAACAGGAAATGTTGCTAACTTGCACAGATTGGTTTGATTCCCACCCTTAGGCCCAACAGATGCCTCGCTCTCGTCTGCAGATGCTCTTATCTGATTGAGTTCTGGCTCCAAATTTTACGTCGTTTGTCTCGTGCTTATAAGATTCATCACATAATCAGCACTGCTGGACGGTTTCATCCCTCTAGACCGCGCTCCACCTAGGGCACGCTGCGATCGGTTCTGCTGTGTTTCAAGACCATTCGAGGAGTGCACGCGGGCCATTAAAGTGATTCAGCGCCATCACTGAGCTCCAGCACGGGGTGGTGGTGGTGGGGGGGATTGGAATAGAGCAGATATGGACACAAGGGGGCAATCACAAAGATAAGAATCCCAAAAACAATTTGTCATGGAAAATGGAGTGTATCACATTGCAGGAAAAACTCTGAAAATTAATACCTCGTCGGGAGCGTAATTACCTGCCACCTGCTGCGACGACTCCTCTTCCGTTTTATATGTTATAACACAAAGCATGCAGTCATCCCATAAGGAATGATTATGATGTCTGACGTCTCAGCGGATCCCCGTGAGCTGTAAACACAGAGGAGGCGACACGCGAACCTCTTGGATCTCAACAATGAGTCACGCCAGTTTACGTGCCAGGCAGGCTTTGTGATTGATCCCGCTACTGTCAGGAAGCGGGTTCAAAACGGTGACGGAAAACAAACAGACTGCAGGCGAAGAGAAAAGCAATTGTCACACAAACACAAAGGAGAACGGCAAACGGCATGCTTTCATATATACGCAGCCTAGAGACAAACAATCCAACGTTCTCTTTGTGTATATTTCAACTCAAGCCCTTATAAATCCAGAGAATATCACTCATGGTAAATAACTAGTATTTTCTTTCACCTAACAATATTTCTAAATCTTTTTCATTTCTGTTGCTCTGCTTGGCAGATGATTATCAGAAAAAGAGACAGTGTGACTGAAGATAAAAAGAGAAGAAGCTCACTGCTCATTATTTCTGCTCTAACGTTATCATCCTCATGTGAGTCGTACAGACTGCTGTGTCACCTTCTGATGGCGCTGATTAAAAAGGAGTATTACTTAGGTCACATCACCTGTACATACAAATGACTTTCATTATCACACGTTACCATAAAAAGTGTGTGATGCTGTAATTTCACCTGTGAGGGCTGGTTGATCTGTTTGTTAGAAAAGATATAAAACACTAGATAAAGTAATTGTTTGTTGTACAGCTACATTTAATTTACTTTTGAGTCAACCAAATCCAAGATGGCCGCCAGGTTTTAAAGGTAAACACCAAAAAGTCTATGGATGTGTCAAAATGTATGCTTCAAAGGTCAGTTACATCACAGCAACATGCTGAAGGCTGTCCAAATTTCAAGGCTCCTCTAGTTGCAGCCGCACAAATGTGTCCTTTTTCCTTGATTTAAGGGACGGGTCCGGTGGGTCGTTCTTGGCCCACCCTATTCCACGTTGCATTGTGGGCCAAACGGGAGTTGAAATGGTGGACGAAGCGAAAGAAAGTAGTATAGTTTTAATTAAAAAAATCTAGAGGTTCTAAAATTGAAAGTTTAAAGTTGTTGTGTTAATAGTTTTTTTTGTAATTTGCATAGATATGTTATTTTTTTCAGAAATCAAATGCCAAATAAATGAGCTTGTTCAGCAGGTCCATTAGTTCATTTGTAATATTAGTAATATTAATGTAGTAATATTTTGCCAATTTAAATCTAATTTTGACGGTCATTGCTTTTGTTTAGTATTGTCACGGTATATAGGAGACAGGACATACACCAGGGTAAGAGTGGGAATAAAGCTAAAGGCCAGACCGTCCACTTTCACAGCCACGTTCTTCCTGTTTTCACTAGCTGCGTTTCCATTGACCATGAAAATGCGCAAATTAGAATTTTGAAAATAAATTTGCTCAATGGAAACATG
>JAUBOC010000170.1:15516939-15533339 GCA_032275365.1 Anablepsoides cearensis | reverse complement strand
ACCAACTTCCACTTTCTGTCCGTGAGGCTGACACTCTGTCTACTTTTAAGATTAGACTGAAGACTTTCCTTTTTGATCAATCCTATAGTTAGACTTAGGTTTCCTGATTTATTCCTTAGTTCTACTGCTATAGGCTTAGACTACTGACCACTTTGTTCCTCACTCTGCTGCTGTCTTTAGTCTCTCTCCTCTACATGTTTGTTATAATTACTTCTATCAGTAACATGTTTTCTTTGTCTCTCTTCCAGAGGAAAATACACCTGAACCAGTCCTGTGTTTGTCTGTGTCTCTTTCCTGCCCCCTCAAGCCCAGCCAGTGGCAGATGGCCGCTCCATCCTGAGCCTGGTTCTGCTGGAGGTTTCTTACTGTCTCCAATGTGCTGCTCAAGGAAGTGATTCAACTCATTTTAGTGGCTTTCTTAGATTCACGGTTTGTGCACAGTGCCTTGAGACGTACGTTGTGACTTGGTGCTATATAAAATAAACTGAATGAATTGAATTGCTGTCATATTTAGAAGCACTTCATGTCCACTTACAATCATTCCAGCTATTGGCCCGATGACTATACAGTATAATGGACTGTAGTGCAGATAGCCTTTGCTCGTAGTGCTTACTTTATCTTTGCTATATTAGTATTAGAGATGAAATAAAAATAACTACAAGAGACATTTAGATTAGATTTAAGCAGATTTGCAAACTTTATAAGACCACATATACTCCTTTTTTTTATCAATTATTTAAACGTCTCATGAGTATTGGCTGTCCGAGTGCACGTCAAACCTTTTTCAAGTGAACGAGTAAAAAAAAATAAACAAATACAAATACTTTTTAAATAGAGTCCTTTTATTTATTTGCTTATTTATTTATGGATTTAATTAGTGCAAACGCTGGCAGATCAATTTTGGCACCTCTGGGTTAAACAATATCTAAATTGATCATGATTTTTGGTTTGATTTCCTTAGATGAAATGGAATTTGTGGTCCTTCTGTGTTTTTTCTACACTAGAAAATACAAAATAAAGCATAAATATTCCATAATCAGTTCAAGCATTCTCTAACCATTAATACATGCCTAACAGATGGTGTGAAAGTACATTCACCTGAGCATTTACATACATTTACACACATTATATAAAATAGTTACTTCAAGAGTTATTAGGCATGAATAAACAATGAGTATGCTGGTTTAAGAAGTGATTAATTAATGTGTTAATGTATAGCTTATTAAGTATGAATCTTTAACAATGACATTTTCAGTGTTAACTAATTATTTAATAATGATTAAGGTTAAATAAAGTGACGTTATTATAAAGTGTTACTGAAATGTTTAAAATGTAGTTCTAATGTATTTTATATTTTTATACTTTGTTTCTGATCCACTAAGATGCTAGAGACTGGAAATAATGACAACAATATGGCTTTTAATATATATTTATAAACACAGACATTAAACTGATTACACAGCACATTTCTGTTTATTGCTAAGAAATAAAAAGGAGACATGTTTAGGTCAGAGGAATATAAAGCACAAGCTATTCACGGAGAGTTGACAACAGAATTAGGGCAGCTAAATTTACTCGATAGAGGCACGGGTGGGGATGGCTGTTTGGATTGGAGAGGGTGGGTTGTAGGGTCAATAGAAGAGAGAAAGGGAAACACTGTTTACTTTTATCTTGTGCTTTTCAAAGCCTCTCTGTAGATCCTCCACTCTAACCTACTGCATGTACTCTTTAATTTAGGTAGCAGGATATTGGAAACCCACAACCTGCTTATTGCGGGATCTCAAAACTGAAGGGCCATTGCTGTGTTGCCATATCTGAAAGAAGTATTTTCTTTTTATGAGGATCAAAATTATATGACAGGGCAGCTTAGCCTAATGGTGGTGAGGTTGTTTTATATTTGGAGCATCAAAGGTTCAATCAATCCCCAATCCTCTGCAGCGTTCTGAAGTGTCCTTGAGAAACAAAAACTTGGATGACTCTTAATATTTAGTTTTTACACTTAGACAAGACAGCTGAATAATCTTTAGTTACTCTGCGTGGCATTACTGTGGCCTTCGGATCTAAAAAGACGTCAGTGTGATTTTTCACAAGGACGTGTATTTTAACCCCTATCTTCAAAAGATTATAAGGATAACTTTCTTCCATGTGTGCAATACTACAAAAATGAGAAACACCTTGACCTAAACAGATACAGCTAGACTAGTAACAAGTTTTTATTAGCCGAGTGTCCAAAAAAAACCAAAACTCTCTAGAAAGTCTGCAAGAAATTGGATTGGAGTTAGGAGAGGTCATATTTCTCCAATCTGACTGTCAACTGGCAGGGTAGAGAAACCTCTGGTAATGTAAAGGTGTGACTAGTATCTACCACGAGCCAGCCTTACTCTATTCATGTCCAGGTTGTGTTTGGATTGAGCAGAGAGCCAGCTCAATGTGGGCGGGATCATAATGCACAAATCTTATTTTGTTTCATTTGCGACACAACAATAATATATTACACCAAATCCAAGGTTAAGTACTAGGGGTGTAATGAGATCTCGTTGTACGAAATCTCGCGATATTAAACTCCCGTGACATCTCTTATTGAGAGGTAACCGTTGTCTCGCTAACCAATTTAGCAACTTTGTCACTAGATCTAGCAACTTTTTTGACCCCTCTAGTGACAAATCTAGTGACTTTAAGAAGATTTGGTGACAGCTCTTTCAAAGCACTTTTCTACTCCTCTCTTCCACGAGCCCCCACCATGAGCCCCTCCCCCTTCCTAAAGCAGTCAGACCAGAGCAGATGATAGATGTTCATAAAGGAAAAAAATAATAATTACTTATATTGTTTTTTATTTAGGTTGAATTTTGGTAAGTTTAAATGACATTATTCACTTACACGAATAAGTAAAGATATAAAGAAAAGGAATAATTAATTGTTTTGTTTTATATTTATGTTTAGTTTATGGAAAGTTTTATATGATGCTGGAAGGCCATGCATAGTAAAAGCATTGTTCTAAGGTCCAAGGAGATTCAAGAAATCAGAAAAAGGAAGATATCAGTTGCGTTGTAATAAAAAATGTTTAAACAGAATAAAAGCATTTTTGCAGCATAAAATAGATCTTGAAAGTTTTCTTGAAACTAATATTAAAATCATGTCTCGTCTCGCAAACTCAGTACTGTGTCTCGTCTTGAAAGTTTTATGTATCGTTACACCCCTATTAAGTACTGAATACTGAACTGGACAATCCAGCAGTATGACATTTAAGATGAGAGGGAAGGACAACAGAAACGGTAAGCTAATGTTAGCTTTTCGCTAGCTTGTTGTTGGTAGCTCGCTACTTTTGTTTTGTAGTTAAACCCATGTGCGAAAAAAATGTTACAGTCGCTGCAAACAATTCACATAAAGTTACTCTCATCTGCGTGACGTAACACTTCTTGTCAGTGAACCAATCAATGAGCAGCAGTAAAGGACATCAAATCGGCTGTTCCAAGTGGAACCACAGCTCTCAAGGTTTCAGAAATCAGGGTGGACCGGGGCCCTATTGTCTAATGCAAAACTGCCAAATGTGGGTTTAAACCCAGGCTGGGCTGGGCCAGGTCGTGAAGTGCAAAAATACCAACAGGAAATAGAGTTAAAAAGCAAGGATGTGCTCTTTCTATGTCAAAGATTCATACAGTATATCAGAGACCATCATAAAATAATATCAGATTTCTATCAGGATTTCAAGTACTAAGGGTCAGCTGTCAGGGTAGTAACAAATGAAAAAAGGAGTCCTGGCAGTATGGAGTAGAGTGGTTTGTGACAAACGCATGGCAGCAAAGGTCAAAGGAAAGGTTCACAGGAGCGTAGTAAGACCAGCTATGTTTTATAGTTTAGAGACAGTGGCATCACCAAAAAAGACAGGAGACCAAACTGGAAGAGTCAGAGCTTAAAAGCCTTTACATGGTTCATCTGAACTGCCAAAATTGGCTCTCATTGTCACAGTTATTTGAGAAAAACGGCATCATTCAGTTCTGCGAGTCTTCCACTCCTTGTCACAACCTGCCGGGAGAACTTTTTATCCACCTCCACATAAGAACTCAATGTGTGATTGGTCAGAAGTTTGTGGCCGTGTTTATTTATGCTGAAAGCGCTCAGACACTGCACTTTGCTTCAACCGCCTGCTTCTGAAAAAAGGCTGACTGTTGTAACTGGAAGCAGACATTTATAAGGACAGTCAATTGGCCAAAAACCCATGACTGGAGATTAAACAGATGTATCCTTTTGCAGAAAAGTGTGAAGCTTTAAACAGGACAGATCTGTGGACAGTAATGGCAGATCACTTATTTTTTCTGGAGCGTAGACTCCAGGAGGAAGAAACCCTGTGCCATGACGTATACTGCAGCAGGCGGGGTTTCCCTGGAGCTCAGCGTGGTGTGTCTCAACTCAGTCTATAAGAGGTGTATGTGAAAATGCACGCCAAACAACCAAATGGCCAAGCTTTGACAGTTCGGTTTCGAATGAAGTATTTGGAGGCCTTAAGATGTTGAGTTTCTCCTTGAGAGTGACAAGAATGGATACGATTAGGAGTGAGATTATTAGAGGTACAGCACAGGTTGAACGATTGGGAGATAAAGTTAGAGAGGCCAGACAGATAGTTTGGACATGTGCTGAGGAGGGACAATGAGTATGTTTATATAAGGATAATAGAGATGCAGCTGCCAGGGAAAAAAATAGAAAAATAAGAGATATGTGGATGCAGTTAGAGAGCACATATAGATGTAGTTGGAGTGAGGACAGGGGATGCAGAGGACAGAGTAAGGTGGAAGAGGATGGCATGTTGTGGCAACCCCTGAAAAGGGAAAAGCTGAAAGATGAAGACCAAAATTTTGTGTAGTAGTAGCTGAAAACCATCAATCCTGTACAAACATAACAGAGTTAATATAAATTATAATACTTGTCTACTTGTTGGTTGGTTGTGATAATTGCAGTGGACACGGGGCGTTCTATGAGATTAACATTCGCATTGCAGTAAATTATTTTGTATTATTAACCATTGTTCATTAAATGTAAGCTGGCTAACTGTGAGATATGTTTGTTAATTGGGATGCTAATGAGTTTCATATTGTACAGTTTAATATATTTTCTTTTGACTAATGCACATCTGAAAATATCCACTAGCTTGATGCTACTGTAAAACGCTATTCCTCATAAATGCTGTACATGTGGTGATGAGGCCGTGAATTTTGACCTGTATATATCTTGTTCCATGCAGGTACATATTTTATTATACTTATTTCTATTCATATTTATTGTAATGTTTATGCAGTTCTTTAAGAGACAGCACGAATGAAGAGCTCATGGTTTTTGACCAGTACATATCTTGTTTCATGCACTCATTTCCTGACCATCATTACACAACGCACAGATAAACAGAAAGATGAACATGGCACACGGTGTCATTTACAAGGTTTGACAAAAACATTTATAACTCTGTTGAGGAGGGGGGTCTCTGCAATCAGTAAGTGGGGGAGGAGATTGTCAAAGGACATGATTTGTATTTTTTTAAATCATACATAATAATATTAGACATAGGTTGAGACACAAGAAGGTCTCTGGATTGAATCTCAGCCCGGAAACCTTTCTGGGTAGAGTTTGCATGTTCCCTCCATTAATGCGTGGGTTTTCTCCAGGTACTCTGGTCGTACAGAGACTGAGAGCACAAAATTTCAATTTAAATTTGAACACTGTACATGTGGATTGACATGTAATAATTATATTTTTTTTTATTTCACAGTTTTGCCTAACTTCACCCACTCCCAATGAACTGCAAAGACCCCTTCTTAAGTACATTTTATTTATATAGTACCTTTCTTAGATAAAAAAAATCACAAAGTGCTTCAGAGGTAAAACAAACTCTTGTTCTTTCTCATCATAAAATGATCATAGTTTAAAAGGCAGCATATAATATACTTTAAAGAATGTTAGGCCTTTAAAAACTATGTCTGCAACTTAAATGAAGACAACCAAGAAAAAACTCTGCTTAACGTTATATATGTTTGACTACAAACGGAAGATTTTATTTATTATTCAAATTTTAGTCAAGTAAAACTGATGTGTTAAATAATTTGGTTTAAATGGTAGTAATTAAAAAAAATTGAAACATTTTGAAGCATTAACAATTTCTTAATAAATTTTAAAATCCCCTAATTCTAATGATAAAAGGCTTAATTCCAGATCGTCTTGAATGAAATGCATTACGACGACAAAGCCCAACACAAACTGCACAATGCAGTTGCATTATTAAACATATCAGCTGCTGCACTGTAAGCACATATTCCACTTTTTAGTAAGTGAGGTCAAAATTAGCTTTCAGCTTGAGCTTTTGGTTTTCTTTTTTTAAGCCACATGTACACTGAGTGTCTAAGGTTAATGCTGAAACAGCGTTTTGTTTCCCCGTGTCATTTCCTGCTCGTTTCCCTCCCACCTATGCTTTTAAAAGCTCCTACAGGGGGGATTGTTTTGTCAGGCCTGCCTTTGGTCCTGTTGATGCACGCCAGCTGACTGGGCGGTCTCGGCGACTCTATTTACAGGGAGCAGCCTCGCTATGAATAATGCAGGAGGTGCCGAGTACAAGGAGGCAGACCAGGGGAAAATGTTTTGCTTTATTTCTAGCTGGTCAGGAAAAAAAAGAAAAAAAAAAAAAGAAAAAGATTTAGAAATTGCTAGACAGACAAAGAGAACCAAGAATCATATTCAGCAGTGACAGAATTCATTAGGTAAGGTTGAGTGCTCCAGCTGCATCGACTTCCTAACAGTTTTCAAATTCTTGATTTTCTGATTAGTGTTAGATAAAAAAAAAAAAAAAAACTGCTGACATGCACAAATGAACCATTTTTTTTCCCAAGATGCATTTTCAGCTTCTGTCAGAGTTGCTGCGTACAGAGAGATCTGGGCTGCAATCACTGTGGCATATCAATGTGCTTTCTGCTTTGCTCAAGGACACCTGTCTACTTTGTTATGCCCATGTGCAAGCCTTCCATTGATCCTTGGCCCTTCTTGGTATCATGGGAAAAAGAATTTGGCACAAAGCCTTGAAATATTCTAAGTGAAAAAAAAGCAATCAAAATGAGCCAAATACATTTTTCTTCGCAGGACAACAACAAAAATTTGGGTGGGTTGTAGGGTCAATAAGAATTTGAAACGTGTAGCTGGATGAATCTGGGTAATGAAAAACCTCTTGCCTAAAAAGTAAATTATGTATAAAGAAGCTGTTGTAATGAATAAAAGAGATTACATACAAATGAGAAGCCGGTCTTTTATCATGAGTATAAAAAGTGAATTTGTAAGTTTAAGATTGTACCACTGCCATGTTTGGTTATAAAGCTCATTTTAAAAAAGGAACTTTGATCCTAAGTGTTACAGCAATAGTTTTAGGTCTCATATACACTACTCCAGATATTTTTTTAAAGCAAACATTCTCTGCTGTATTTGTCCCTTTCATACACACAACTGGATTTTTTGTTGAGAAAAAGGTTTTACTTTTGTATTCTAAAGAAAAAGTCTTATTCTTTTTGACTCTGTGGTGGCATCAGCCATTTTCTACGGGGTAAACTGGAGCGGCAGCTTATCTACAGCTGAGAGGAAGGCCAGCTCTGTGCTGGGACACCCCCTCAACCCAGTGCAGGTGGTGGGAGACAGAAGAACACTGACTAAAATAACATGATTGATGGACAATGTCTCCCACCCCATGCATGAAGCTGTGGCTGAACTGGAGAGCTACTTCTGCTGCATCCGAGGTGCACAAAGGAGCGTTATCGCAGATCCTTCCTCCCAGCTGCTGTCAGACTCTATAACCAGCACCACGCACAAAAATCACAATATGTCTTTACATAAATGACAATAAGTCTTTACACACCTGCTGCTGCCCACACAATCATTCATACTGTTACTATTCATTGTTATTACTCATTACTCATCAGCTTATCCGGGGTCGGGTCTCGGGGGCAGCAGCCTAAGCAGAGAGACCCAGACTCGCCCCAGCCACTTGGACCAGCTCCTCTGGGGGAATCCCAAGGTGTTCCCAGGCCAGCCAGGAAACATAGTCCCTCCAGTGTGTCCTGGGTATTCCTCTGGGCCTCCACTTAGTGGGACGTGCCCAAAACACCTCACCAGGGAGGCGTCCAGGAGGCATCCTAACCTGATGCCTGAGCCACCTCAACTGGCTCCTCAAATGGCTAGATATATTTTACTTTAACCAATTTTAATTCCAATTTACTGATCATCTGAGTAAAATCACTGTGTCAAACAAAGTTATCCATTGGAGTCATGAAGCATTTCATGTGAAGTGTAGGTTACAATATGCAGTCTGGTCACTGCAATAAACAAAAAGCTTTATAACAGGATCTGGAATACTGAACTGTCAATGAGACATATTTTCCTTTAAAAGCTGCAACAAAACAGTCTTAAACTCCAAACTGGATGATTGAGAACAATGCAGAAAAAAAAAACATTCTAACGGAACATCACACACGATTGGGGATAATAATTCTTTCAGGAAGCAGAGTGTGGGATCATCCTCATTTATCACCCTGTGTGGCCGACATCATTTATCACTTCTCTTGCCAACGGATTCTGAACTGTTGCACAATGGCTGCTGCATTTCCTCTTGGGCGATTCCATTACTGCCACGGGGAAGACAAAAGATCCAAGTACGAAAAAAGACAATTTTCTAGTTGAGGATCCTGAGTTTTGTTCAAGCAGTTATTTAGCATAAAAGTTACTGAATCTGGCCTTGGATTTTTCCCCTCCCCTCCTACTTCCTGTTTGGTCAAGTCAATGGTGTAGACCATCAACTTAATTATCAACTGGATGACCCAAGGTAACCAATAGACTGGAGGGCAGGTGGGAACCATAGAGTGTGTCAATAATCTTATTACTACATTTACTTCTAAGACATTCAATTTTTGTCTGGTAGTTGCTCCACAAAGGCTATGGCACAGTTCCAACAATGAACTATGGCTTCTGTATTTTTTTTACATGCAACTGTTATCCATTTTGCTATTTTTAGGACGATTAGTAGAATGGCAAATATTACAGACCGTTACTGAGTATGAGAACTATTTTGCTGATTTTATGGGAAGATTTTCAACTTTTGAGATTTTTCTTACAACTTATTAGGTAAATTTCTTTCTTTTTTTAAAAAAGCTCTATTCCCCCAAAATATATTTCAAATAATTAACACAATTGCTCACTGAATTAGCAGAACACCCCAAGTCTTTTCCAAATTCAACACATTCTACAAACTACACACAAAATAATTAACACTGCATTTTGTTGCCATACACATTGTTCATCTAAACCATTTTTGTTAAAACCTTAACAATTTGACTTTCCTCGTGATAAATTGTGAGATATTCAGAAATAGTACAGAAATTAATTCATTAAGAATAAAATAGCTGAGTTACATGCATTTTTGCGTTTTTCCAAGGACAGTTGGATGTTTCATTAAAGTTTACTCAATGGTTTATGAAATAATTTGACTTTTGAATTAAAAGTCAAAATTTTAATAAAGAGACTGCTTTCAATCAGTTAGCACATAAAGCAGTGTTATGGGTGGCTGTGGCACAGTGGTTAGGGGAGTCGTCCTGTAACCGGTGGGTTTCCAGTTCAAACCTCCATTCCAGTCATGTCAGTCATTGTGTCCAAGGGGAATAGACTTCTTCTGCGTTGTCTACTGGTGGTGGTCAGAGAGTCTGGTGGCACCGGTGCATGGCATCTGTCAGTGTTCCCCAGGGCAGCTGTTGCTACAATGTAGCTTACCACCATCAGAGTGTGAATGACAATAATGTAAAGCGCTTTGGGGTCCCTATGGGTCTTGATAAGTTCAGTCAATTTACCATTTGTGAATGACTCTGAACTTTTACCACAACTAAACTTAGCTCAATACCTGCCAAATTCACTGATTTGTCTCTTTGTGTTAGCTAAAATCGCTCCAACTGCGGTGGCCCTAATTAGGTTGACCCGAAACGTTAATAATTTGTTGATGTGTGCTATACTTTCTTGTTTTTTCATCAAAATTTGTGTAGTGATTGATGAGGTGTTCCAACAGACAGACAAACAAATACACACAGAGGCATGTACAAAAATCTTTTTGCCCTTTTGCCCTCGAGAGTAGGCAATAACAAAAGAAACTTGCCTATAACATGAGGGATAAAAAATCATTAATCTACGCATATTTTTTAACCCACCTGTCCTTTCTGGGTAATAAAAAACTGGTGCTTTCCTCTAACAATCACTGCGCATGAGGTGGGGTACACAATGGATAGATCGGTCAAATACAGGACCACATAGAGACAAACAACTGACAACCATTTACATGGTCATCCCCACACCTAATAGCAATTTAAATTTACCATGCATGTTTTGGTCTGTGGGAAGAAACCGAAAAGTCCCCACACATGCATGGGGAGAACATGCAAACTCCATCTAGAAAGGCTCCAAGCTAGTAGGCAATCTGTATACTTTCTCCCCAAGAGGCCACAGCTCTAACCACTGCACTGCCGTGCCACTGAGAGGTGAACTTAAAACATTTGAGGTTGCATAAGCTTTCCAGTCTAGCAATATATATGGTATGAATGCAGCATCAGAAATATTTGCCATTATTAAGTTACTAGTGTTGAGAGCAGACTCATTCAAATTTATATAATATATATATAAATTTATATATATATATATTGCATTTTCATTTACATTAAAGTTTTTTTATGTTTTAAAACTCACTGAGATCAAATTTTCCTCCTCCTTTAAGGAGTGAAAGGTAAAAAAAAAAAGCTTACAATAATGGTAGAGATGTAGTGGGTTTAAAGGTCAGAGAGGGAGAGGAGTTGAGGAAAAGGACAGGATGCAGAGGAAGGACAAGGTGAAGAGGGGACTGTCAGCTCAACTTATCGACAAATCAGGCCCCAAAGGGAGGAATAAAAGCAAGGTCTGTTTTTGTAAAGGTGCGTGCGCCTCCCTGTGTGACTGTGTCAGTCCTGATGATCTACCATGTCAACTTGAGTAAAGGTCTCACTCGGTGCCAATGCCCCTCGGGAACATTGACATTCTCGGTTGAGATATATAGGTGTGTGTGTGTGTGTGTGTGTGTGTAGGAGGACAATGAAAGAAGAATGGGACTTTTTTCTTCAACCAATCTTGCATAGACTGAGGCAACACAAAAAAAAAAAAAATGCTTGGTCAAAAGGTTCGATGTGCCAGCGGCTCATTCAGCAATGTGTTCTTTACATTGCAAAGTGCTAATCGATAGATCAGTACACAGGCAGCTCCGCACATCCAACTGCCGGTTGTGTTGGACAGATTTTTGGAATTGTTGCTGATCGCATAAATCTATATATATATATATAAAAACATGCTTCATTAAATAACAAAAAATAACAAGTATTTTTTCAGACATAAAACAAAAAAAAAACATTATATCCACTAAAGCAAGTTTTCAGATATACACATATATTTTTAAATACTGTATATAAAGCTGTTCCGTTCGAAACAGATATGTGTATATTAAAAAGCATTGGGTTGTGTCGTCATTCCAACAATTCCATAGTGGAGCACAAGCCTAATTACTCTACCACAGCAATGGGTTGGTTTCGAGTGATGTATTCAGACATTTGATCTATAATCCTTTTTGTAATGTGGTTGGCCTGCGGAACTTGTTTTCTTTTAGAGTTATTTCAGAGGTGTTTTGTCTGGCTTGGTTAGCTTTAAGAGTTAGCTGGGTGAATGTGATGAGCTCAGTTAAATTAAATGGGTGCTATACTGATTAGCTCGGTTAGCTTTAAAAATTAGCTGGATGAATGTGATGTACTCGGCCAAATTACACAGCTGCTACTGATTTTCGCTCTATCAAAACCACAACAAAGGTATAACCAAACTGCAAACATTGCAAGTAAGTACTAAACTGCTCTCCTGTGGCGTTTTAATACTATATCACAGATATGCTAGCATGTTACGTCACAATGGCTGTCATGCTACTGTGACATGGATGTTGTAAAACCTAAGACCAACTGAGGCAAAAAGTAAAAGCTGAAAGTAAATATGTAATATGTGAAATATGTTTTAATTGGTACTCCAATCCGAGCAGCTTGAGACTCTGTGGGTAATGCAGCTGGTAATGGAAGACTGTGATGTTGGTCATTTATGTAACATACTTTAACTGATGTGTAATATTTGCTGTGAATGCTTTTGAAAAGCTTGTCATACACTAGTTTAAAATCAATTTTTTTATACGAGAGGTGATTTTATAATGCAATTGCATGGGAAAATGCTGCATTTGTAATAAAAGTCATTGTGACTGGAGTCAGGTCTACTGATACTAAATGCTTCTTTGGAACGAGTGCTATTAGATAAACTATAATAAAACTGCCAGCAATGATCGAGTATGTCTGATATGTAAAGTCATATAACTCGCAGACAATGTGACTAGTTAGTTATATTACTGAGAGGAATCGAAGTAAGCTACAATAAAAGCTAGAATTTGTAGTATTTCATGTGGACCACAGGTTTCAGACGCTCCAGCTCATTTTGTCTGAAGCCATTAATCAATGATACTAACCCAACAACAGCCCAAAGACATAAATAATCAGCACTATTTCATACAAGTACTTCAACAGACTGTCACAACATCCAAAATATTACTCTTCACACAGTATGATGACCCCCGCTGCACACTTTACAACCAATTGGAACATAGTGGGATCAGTGCTGGTTTGGAAAATCACTGCAAGGACCTGCTGTTGTCATATTCTAGAGATGTCCTCCTGCTCCCTCACTTTGCATTAGACCATATGTCAACAGAATCTTTCACAATGATCCTACCACATAAGCCTATAAACCAATAAACATGGCTTCCACATGAGAAGACCATGCCCACAGTAGCATGATGCTGATGGACTGCTGGGGTCACAGCATAGGCATGCGATCAGCCGGGGACAGGCCCTCTGTTAAAGTGTTAGTAACCAGGGTGGGCCAGTGTGACACACTGCTCCAAGCTCCATCAAGGATCCTGATACGCTGCTGCCACAATAAGACACCACTACAATTTCATTACAGACGATTTAAAACCTTTGTGAAACAATCAGATTCTATCAGACATAATGAGAAGTTTGCCAAGACAAATTCGGATTGACTTTTTACCACACATCATAGCAGGATTTCAATTTAATATCAGCAGTAGCTTTAAAGAAAGCACCAAAGTGATCATTTAGATGGATTTAGATTATGTCTGGCCAGTAAAAAAAAAGTTAGGGAATTAAACATGCGGAATGTTTTTTTAAAGTACCTGGTTGTCTTTAAATAACCAAATGACACTGAGCATAGTACTCACAAGTGCATTTGCTTGGAATTACTGGCAGTACTCAAATGCAGTTTTTTTTTACTAAGTGCAACAGAGAAATTGACAGATACGGAGTGGGTGAACTGGGTACCAGGGAAAAAAAATAATAGCTTTTTCTTGTTTTCCACCCATTTTATATTTTGATTTTACTTATCACAAATGCACACACACACACACACACACACACACACCACCTAACACCCCGACCACTCCCCCACCGCTCTAATTCCAGAGCGAAGTGAAAGGCTTTTGATAATGCTCGCAAGTGGCTGGAGTGGTTTTGATGCGTTTACAAAGCCTCATTAATTGCCCTTTAATGCATATGTGGTTTAAAAGCTTATGCATTCCTTAATTAAAACCAAGCAGGGAGTAAAAAAGTGGTCGGTGGTTAAATGCAACCCAAAACTAAAGCTAATGTGGATCAACAGGAAGTTGTTTTTCGTTCAAATATACAACCAGATATTTGATTAGCTACAAAAGGATGTAGATGGATGGAGATAAAACGGAGAGCGTATCGCAAAGCCTAAAGTGAGGGGCAATAATGTATTTCAGATACTGAACCAAAATTTGATTTGGTAGTGGTATGCTAGGGTTTAACTGAAATCTGAAAAGCTATAGACTGTTCTGAAAACTAAAAAAGGATAAGATAAATGACAGCTGCTGCCACTGGAATTACTCCTCACATCTGCTGCACACGTACTGTAAAATGTGGAAACTGGCACACTGATTGAAAATTTTTAAGTAATGCCATAATACTATGCCAGTCAGGTGACAAGTATGATGAAAGAATTATTTCCACCCATTTCATATTTTGTGCCGAACCATTACTGACAGTTTCTGCCCACAGAATCAGAGGCTGCAGGACGCGGCCATCCACCCCCAACCAATCCCCTTCACCTTCTTGACACGGTGACTTCGGAAGTCCAGTGGGCTTAGCGGTGCTGTCTTCTAAAGCAGCCGAAATTGCCTTTGCATGCCCAAACACTATTTCATTACTCACTCTCAGTGTCCTCTTGCCTCTGCTTTCCATCCATACTTGAATTTCTCTGACAGTACTTTCACTCTCCGTGTCTGCAAATGGAACGATAGCTCCCTCTCTATCGAATTTGTCGTGCAGCCCATGACTGAAAAGTAGAGATAGACTTTTTTGTGTGTGTATCTTTCTGTGTGTGTGGTTGTTTTTTATATGGAAAAAAAGTTATTATTTGGGATTCTGTGTTTCTGACTTAATGAGGTGGCGGTTAATTGCTAGGTCTGGACAGTAGCGCTCTGAGGCCGGCTGGCGACAAGAGCAGAGAAGAGATGGGAGCCACAGAGGAGGTGGGGAGGGATGAGTCATGAATCTCAATAAATATAATAATGGAGTGCCGTGGAGCACATAGAGCAAAAAAAATAGATGCCTTTTCTATGTTAGCTTTCAGATGGGACCATGCCTGTCCTTCAGATGGATGGTAATGTCCCAAAGACCAGGGGGTTCATTAAAGCAGTTTGACCTATCTGTCTTTGAGATGTTCTCTGCTTATACTTCTTCAGTTTTAACTGGGTGATTGCAGTTTCTGTTTAAATTCAGTGAGGGGTGAAACCTCCCTTTAAGTCTGTCCTGATCCTTGCGGTGTTGAGGGCCGAGTTCATGTATAAGTCAGTACAATCGTCATCAAAACAAGCGACTTGACGATTGACATTAAACTTAAAACAAGTGAATTGTACATGCATGTCTTGCACTTTAGCTCTCCACCTGTCTAGGATTTTGATTTGATGCACCAAGCAAATGGGATGCCCGTAGAGTTGCTGTAGGGAATGAGAGTGAATGCATTTGAGTGATCAGATTTTATTATTAGTTTGGTGAGTGGATGTAGCAAGAAGGCCTCACCATGACTGACGTGTCTAGAAGCCTATAAAGCTTATCAAGCATTAACAGTAGGCTAGCAAAAAGCAAGGAGAGCAATGCTTAGTGGACTCCTCTTCATCCTTCAGAACCGTTAGACAATTTACCAAGTGGAATAAAAAAAGAAATGGATAAAGAAAATAAAGAGCACCAAAAAATGGTTTCCTAAAATACGAACAGATTAAGGAACAAGATAATGTTATGAAAACTAGGCCAGAGGTGGCAAAGTCAGATTCTCAAGGGTCACTATCCTGCATATTTTCCTTGTTTCTCTGCTTCAAAACACCTGATTCAGTGATTCAATTGAAGGGGCTAATGTAAAGATATAGTACTTTGGCTACTTGGAAGTGTGTGCCTGGAAAAGAAAAAATATATATTTATTGTGGTGTGTAGAAAATAACTATGATCTAATTTCTGAACTGTCAAAGAGAGCATCCAACTCAATTATTCACTCACTAATTAAAATGGCATCGTACTTGACTCTCCAACTCTGATAGAGGGAAGGTAATGACTAGATCTGTGGCAGCGTTTATAGCCATAAACTGTCTTTAATACTATTCTGGTTTTTACACAAACTCTGAAGTCAATGAATCCAGGGCCAATTGACACCCTATGTGCACAGTACAAAAATGTGTCAATCATACATCTATACAGAAAAGTTAAAATCATAAATTTGGACTGACCTCACAGCCTGTAATTATGCACACATAGTAATAGTTGTGGATGTGTAGTTACTCCAGGATAAAACACAGATAGATTAACTGTAGGTCTATAGGTGCAGCATTATTTTTAGGGTAATGCTGAGAAACATATACAATATTGTACACATTGTACAGGATTAGGTAGTGTTTTAGTCAAGACCACCTAACTCAAGAGCAAGTCAAGACCAAGATCACAGTGTATTGAGTCTGAGACAAGACCAAGACTTTCAGGGGCTGGATCAAGTCAAGGGGGTGGAGATGGGTGACGGCAATAACAAAAATATGTTTAGTAATCAGTCATGCTTGCATTTAAATCAGTACGTTTTACATCCAATGAAACCAAGTATGTTAACAAATAAACAATTAACAATATTCTGGTAATTGAACGAACGAACGAACGAACGAACGAACGAACGAACGAACGAACGAACGAACGAACGAACGAACGAACGAACGAACG
>JAUBOC010000170.1:15456818-15472987 GCA_032275365.1 Anablepsoides cearensis | reverse complement strand
ACTTTTTAAATGGAATTACTGAAATAAATCTACTTTTTCATGATATTCTAATTTTATGACCAGCACCTGTATGTAAAGGACATTAAAACAGTGTAAATACAAGTGTAAATCAATTTTACTAACATATGAAAGTCAATCAATCCAGTGGATAACAGGAACTTTAACTATAACTGAAATAAGCATAAAATGTTGTGATAAACCACTTTTGAAATGGGAACCATCACAAGAAACAAAAGACCATGACTAAACCCTGCTGCAGAAAATAAATTCATTAGGGACACAAGCCTCAGAAAGATTGCCTAAGATTAGAGTCTGCATGAATGCTCCAGAGGAATTAGGATCTGTTTGAAAAACCTGTTTGAAAACTGAGTAAATCAGAGCTTCATGGGCGAATTGCTGCAGCTACACCGCTGCTGAAGAAGGCCACTTACAAAATAACTGCATGAATCTCAAACCACAGAGATTAGACTTTATACCACTGGAAATATGTGCTTCGTTCCTTTGGGGTCAAATTTGAGATTTCTGGTTTTGTCAACAGACATTATTGTAAAGCATGGGTTAGACTGTAAAATGGTATGGGTTGCAAGTTTGATCAAAACACCACAGCAATCTACTGCACCACACAGTACCATCATATCCAGTTGGAATGTCATCAGGAACTGTTTTCAAACAGAATTATAAACCGCAACACACTCCTGAGTTACAAAAGGGCCACCATAACCAAAAAGCAAAGTAAAGAGGTGTTACATTGAATGATAAGACCTACGCAGAGTTGTGAAGGTCCATAATAAATTAGATCACAAACCCTTGCCATCTGAAAGACTCTTCAAGACTATTGGAAAAAATAAAGCAGAATTTAAACAACTGTCTGAAAAATGCCAAAATTTGACGAAACAAATCAATGAAAAACTGACAAGGCAGACATATGAAACAAGTTTAAACAATCGGTCTTCATTTTAATGTTTGGTGCTCACACTAGGTTAAATGTCCATGAATCCATGGTAATCACCAAGCTGAATGTTTTGTTGTATTTTATGTCCACAAGACGCATACATAGCAAATTGTGTCTGGTCCGCACAACTCACCAACACTTAGCCTATGTTCCACAAACAATGACAGACCTTTGGTGGCCCAGATAAGGTTTACCAGGGGTTCATGGGACACATAAATCAAACCACAGCTGGGCCAATTATGGCATACCATCTTAAAACCAGTGCCATTATTGACCCACATCCTATTGACAAACCACTTGCCATGCCAGTAGTCAACCAGTCATCACTTGGTCATTCCCTCGTTTATTTTAACAGGCAGGGGCGACAATGTAGATTTCAATGAATAAGACACATATAATCTTACTAATAATGGTAAAAATAAATAAATAGTCTGAAATAAAAATTAAACAACTGTTGCTGTGGTAAGCCAGAAGCAGAAGGTAAAAGGGTAACTAAACATCTTTCTCCTCCTGCTTGGTCATATTTTACGATCTTCAGCCATCATATTTGAACACTATGTCGACTTCTAGGTGGTACTGCTGCCATTAATGCCTAATAAATACATTTTTTACGTTAAAACAAGCAGGTTTTTAAAATCCTACCAGTCGCCTGAGTCCTTGCTTTGCTTTGATTGAGAGGGCTTGAAGTAATATTGTCTTCTACTCATTTCTGTCATGTCTGTTAGCAGAAATCAAATGAATGTGAGCGGCTGCAACTAACGTATTCTTTATCTGATTCAATGAACTGGATCATAATGTCTGTTCTATGACAGCCCAGTGAAAATGCCCTGCTACATACTGTACATATATTTCAGTTGAATTCTTTAAAATATATTGTGCTGTATATATAGAAAAGTAATTTTAATTTTGATTGAACTCTATGTAATTACTTTCACGTTTTTAGCCTCGTCAAGATAAATGGCAGAGCCATATTCCCTGTATGGCGCATGTTTAACACATCTTGCATTCGCTAACTAGGCCACTCAGTCCTATCCTCAGGGACTGTGTGCTGTTCCCTCAACATGCTTTAGCTGACAAAGTGGGATGCCTTGATGATTTTTTTTTTTTGCCTGTCCAAAAACAAAGAATAGGGAGACAGAGAGCACAAACCCATTGCTTCCCCCCATTTTCTCTGCACAATTACACAGATAAAGCTTAGAGAATTGGGTTTTTCTTTCTTTGAAATGCAGGCTGAAACAGTGTTAAAAGAGAGTACAGAGATTGGGGAAAATGGCTTATTGTTGCCGTTCCTTGTGTTTGATTTGTAAAGCCTTTGCGTATGGCTGTGTGACACTTTAAAAGCATAACGCATAAGAGCCTGTGTGTGTGTGTGTGTTTGTGTGCAAATGTGAGAGAGGAGAACAATTGTGTCATCAGATTTTGTAGTATATGTTTATGTATTTGTCAAGAGACTCTCTCCACCTACACAAGCCAAGACCTGTTGCCTTGCTCTTGTGTTTACAGCGTTGGGGCTATGCTGCATATTGTGGCAGGGGTATTGTCACAGTGGAAACACAAAGAAATGTTTGAATGCCCAATTAGACAAGAGAATGGAGGGGAGAGACATCCTCCTTCTCCCCCTGAGGCGCTCTAAACAGGCCTTACAATTCTTCCTGCTAACACTGAGATGCCTCAGTCTCCTGCTGCAGGCAGGAACAGCTCAGACTAACAAAGGTCCCAAAAATGAGGTTTTAAACATGGCAGCTCACACACTACCATATGGATGGCTAATACCCAGCTATACTGTGTTGATTGAGCACTCAAGAGTTTGCTTTAGTTTCATTTGTGAGTAAAATAATTAGTCTGTTGAAAATGTGTCATTTTGAATATGCAAATTAGGCCACTGCTGCTGCATGGAAAAATGTTGGATTGTGATTGGATCTTATCTGCATGCCTGATTGGTTCTGTTTTATAGCCAAAAGAAGCACAATTTTCTACTTCTATTGCAGAACACCAGTTTATATAAGACAACAGGAAAATAAAATACATTTACACGATGCCTGCTACAGCATTAGCTGAGGTAAATGTATGATACATACTTGATAAGCACGCATCTATCATTAGACTGGCCACAAGCCCACTTTTTTGAGAATGATTTAAAATGGGGATAAACTGTTGAAAGGAACAATTGGAGAAATTATACAATCTGCTCAAACGTGCTTGTGGATGCAATAAACTTCAGAAAACCTTTTTCAATTTAAAAACAATGGCAATTTCAAACAGAAACTTAGCAGTTCTGAACGTATTTACTTTTTCCATGTGACAGAATTACAAGATAATTGTTCATCATGAGATTAACACTAATGTGCTATAATGCTAAAGTAAACCTACTGTAACAGTTTAATTACCAAAGTAGACTCAAAATTGCCCTGATTTGTTGCTGCTGCTGACAGGTGGTTTTGACTATCACTGAAATGTTTGCATACTGCAATTAGTTTGTATGAGTCAGTGGAATAAACACACTAAAAAACGTTAAGCTTTGATTTGACCATTTAGAACTGAATTACATTTTGTTCTTAAAGTAGAAAACTTAAACATTGGATGGAAAATTACGCCTTGCAAAAATGCCAGTGCTTGAGTTTGATCAAGGCCTGAATCAACCCCCTAGAGCAGTAGTTCTCAAACTTTTCATAACAAGTACCACCACAGAAAATACTGAATTCTCCATGCACCATCATTATACAACCATTAAAAAATCAGTAGTAAAAGCCTACAAGACATCCTCAGAAGATTTTAAACATGTACTGAGTCATTTTGAACTGACAAATCTACTTGAATGCCAAACTTTAATTTAAAAAAAAATAAACATGCTTTCTTATCTTAACTTTACCACATTAACAAACCCAAGCCTGCTGATTGTCCTCAGCTGGGTTCCTTGGTTGATGGGGTCTAATGACCTAAATAACCAATGAACTCAAGGTCTTTATGACTTAAACACCCAATCAACTAAAGGTCCCAATAAACTAAACCAATGTTTGTCAAAGTGCGGGACACCACGGGGTGGTAGGAGGGCCTCAGTAAGCTGGAGGGAAGATAAGGAAAAACAAAAAAAAAAATCTAATCTAACAAATGTTTTAAATCTTTATCATAACATTAAATCAGTTTTCAAAAATATTATTTATGATAACAGAATTTTAATACAGAAAATGTAAGAGAGATTTGATTTATTTTTGTTGTATTCTTGTCAACCGTTTGTTGCAAAGTTGTTTTTTGAGTGGGAATAGAGTAATTAAAACATGTTAGTTAATAAATATCAATGCTAAACATGTAATATTTATTGAATAGTGAATTAAAGTGAGGAACAACACTGTAAAGGTTTGTTTCGTTATATGTGTTCTAACATTGTTTGTAGGTTTGCAAGAGGGTCACAGTTGTTTGGGGGGGGGGGGTCATGGCATGGAAGTGTTTAGGAACCCCTGACCTAAACAACCAATCAACTCAAGGTCATTGTGACCTAAATAACCAATAAACCCAAGGTCACAATGATCTAACTAACCAATAAACCTAGGGTCACAATGACCTAAACACCCAATAAACTCAAGGTTCAAATGACGTAAACCCTCAATGAACTTAAGGTCCTAATGACTGAAACAATGAATAAACCTAAGGTCCCAATGGCCTAATTAACCAATAAACTTAAGGTCCCAAAGACCTAATTAATCAGTAAACTCAAGGTCACAATGATTAAATTAACCTATAAACTCAGGGTTCCAATGACTAAAACCCCCATTGAACTCAAGGTCCAAATGACTTAAACCACCAATGATCTCAAGGTTCCAATGGCCTAATTAACCAATAAACTCAAGGTCCTCGTAACTTAAACACACAAGGAACTGAAGTTCCTGTTGACCTAAACACTTCAACTCAGGGTCCCAATGACCAAAACAACCTATAAACTCAAGGTCCTAATGACAACCCCCCCCCCCCCAAAAAAAAAAAAGAAAAAAAACTTGAGGTTTACTAATTAGAATGTGTCCCGAAAAATGTAACAACAAACCTAAAACCACTTTTGACCATAACAATTGCAAATAGTTTCCATTTGAAACCAAGTTTGTAATGTTCTTGAGCCACTAGTCTTTGCTTTCCAGTTTTGTCACAGTTCAGCTGTTGATAAATAATAAGATTGTGTTTTCAAACTTGCTGACACCATAAATTATTCCAAGTACCTCTGAGAAGATGGTGAGAACCAACAGTGGTACTTGTACCCTAATTTGAGAACCATTTCCCTAAAGCACTTTGAACTCTGCAACATGAACCCGGCAAAATCAAAGTGAAACATCCAAAGTTAATCTTAATGATTCTCTATGTTATTTATCTTTCATGTCTTTCCTCCGAGTAGACATGACAATGTGTTTGGCTCCTTTTCATCTTCTTCAGACTGCAAAAGTAGACATTTCCAGTTTTCCAGCAGACCTGAGGCACTTAAACCCTTGTGAACATCTTTACCATAGTGGTCACCATAAAAAATCTACAGGAGCAAAGCATTTTGACTGAATTGACAAAACATTGTGTTTGATATCGTTTTTTTTCAGTATAGCAAACAGAAAGAAAAATCTAAATCTTGGCAGAGTTTACCTTATAGACACAACAAAAAAATGAAGCTCTGTCACAGAATAATACGACTGGCACATTTAAGTGGCATTCTGAAAGTGGAACTAATTTAGATTTTTGCAGCAATGTGTTTGTGGCTTATTTCCAACAATACTCGAGGAGCAGAACAGGAATGGCACCCATTTATTTTCGTTAAGTGGACAAATTTCTTTGAAAATGGTTCAAACATTACCTTTGAGGTCCAGGTTGCGGGCTCCATTGGAGTGCTGTGTCACGGTGCGTGAGTCGATCTTCAGTGTATGTACGTTGTTGGCATCCCGGGACACCACCACGTTGTGCCACTGGTTGTCATTGAGTGGTTTGTCAGAGTTGCCCTTCATTAGCGACGGGCCATTGCCGAGATCAAAAACATAATGGACATACCTGTGAACAAAAACACATGGTTCTTTAAATCTTTTAAGGAACTTCTGTTGATGGACAACGGGAGAATTCCTTCTCTGCGCTTTCCCCCACTACAGGTGTGGGGCGAGGGGGCCGCCATAAAAGTCCATTGATTCCGTCCTCTGCCCAAGAGCAATGATGTTGAATGCAACTCCATGTCCAAACACTAATGGTGCTAATCAAATAATGTCCAGCATTGGTAAAGCTCATATAAGTGTTTTTTTTCCTTAAGAAATTTTGAACAATCCTGCAGAAAAAAGTCTTTCAGCTGACAAACTACTGCATTTTCTCACATGCTGTGTGTTTGAGAGTATTTTATCCATGTACAGTAGAAATCTGTGTGAAATTGATAAGAATTGACTATGCAAGCTTTTTAAAATTGCATTACATTATAAGTGTTTGGACATGTGTGACTGGGTAAAACCTTACTAAAACCAGAGATTTGTTTGCAAGGATGTAGAACAAATACTTATCCCCTCTATGAATGTTGCACTTGATGGTCCCTTATTAAGAAAAATCCTAGATCCACCACTGCTGCGACCTCTCAAACACAGGCTCACATTCTCTACTCGCTGCACCACCATTCACCCTTTGCTGGCATCAAAGCTACTAGGGGTGGGCGTATTAATCTAAGTATTGATAACATCCTATACTGTAAATATTATATCGGATCAATACTAGAGTGATGAGATTGATTCTTATGTTTAAACCTTTTGCACTGCTGACTGCATTTTTTTTTAAATGTCAGTAGTGCAATCTTCATTATTTGGAGTCTTCTTAGTCATTCCAGCGTGCAATGAAATGTATTTTTGCTGTATTATTGACATTGTTATATTAATACATTTGTCACATTGTTGCATTTTTTTATTTGTTATCATTGTTTCATTTTGCTGTAGTTAGTTAATACAAAAACATTTTTGCCTGAAATCTTTGTCCCATATTTTATCATATGAAAATAGTGTAAAATCACAAAATATTCAGTGAACATGACAAGTCTCAGTATCGCCTATACTAGCTTTGCATTTACTTGATAATGGATCAGTACCAAAATTCTCAGTATTCCCCACTCCTAAAAGTTACAAAATATATTACGTGTTAATTTTATATGAAAATAAACAGTGAGAACCATATTTATCACTTTGTGCCCCTTTTACATTTGTATTGATCCTAAGGGACTGTCCATTTAAGAAAGTTAGAGATAGGGCTGCACGATATTAGGACAATCTGCGATAACAGTGCTAAATATTGCGATGACGATATGACTTGTGATAAATGAACAAATATGTACATAGTGTTGATATTTTTTTTTTTTTTTTTTTTTATTGACCAAATACATGGGAGGCTCCATTTGATTGGTGAAATATTTCAAGCTTCCATCTGAATGACAAAACGCATAAATGCAAACTTCTGAGTCAACCACTTATTGCAGTTTATGCAGTTGTTGCGATATGCATATTGGACGGGCTGTTATCGCGATGACGATAAGTTTTCGATATATTGTGCAGCCCTAGTTAGAGAGTGACGTGTAGATAGACAAAAAGCAATGTTTTGAAAAAATTATGTCATAGCTCCACCTCTATTCTAACTGATGGCAAAATGGCAGTGTCTTCTTCTTTTTACATTTCACACCTTGATTGCAAGCTTTACATGCATGCTAAGTGCTTTTTGTTTTTGACTGTAGCTCTGTGACAGCATTATGGCGCTACATTTAGGCCTGGCATGGTTAATATTGTATATGTTGTTTTTATGAAGGTGCAACCATCTCTTGGCCTCAATGGAGGTGGTTACGGCCCAGCAGGAAGACCAGATGACTAACAATCAAGGAGTTGCTGGTTCAGATCCAGCTCCCCGACCACAGGTTTGCCTCAAAGCCCACTGGAGTAAGAGACACAGAATGACCTCTGAGGGGGTCATTTTGATCCAAGTTCATCAAATATTTAATTTCAAAAATGTTTTTGCATCATTACAAGCTACATATGATTGTGTAGAAAGTAGTCCACTAGAACAGAATGTGGCACAATTTTCTCCCTGAGACAAATACGGCTGTTTCTTGGGTTGAGTCTTTTATGGCAGCTTTATTCAAGGTACATTTTTTTCTACTCCATTCCAATTCTAGGTCCTATTGTCTTTGTGTGGCAGAACCAGCTCAGGCTATTGTGTTGTAACAATGCTGACTACAGAGCACAAAAAGGGATAGCCAAGAAAAAAAGGCTTCCTTTTGACAATAATTATAAACAGCTTTTAGTCTGTACAATTCAGTAACCAACAGGTCTGTTTGTAGAAGGCTTTGATGGGGAAAAGAAATGAAACAACTAAACCAACAATTTTCAGTCGGGAAGGCAAACTGTGCTCAAAATAGTAAGTTATTATTAATCATTGGATAGATTAAATAAATACTGGGGAAAGACTTAAAACACAATATCCACTTTGCTTTCTGTTTATCGACCATTTGCCCACTACCAACCATTTTTTTAAGGTTTACAAATGACTGTGTGTGTGTGTGTGTGGGGGGGGGGGGGGTACATTTCTCATCTCACATCAACGCATAGTTTACTCCACTTCTTTAATTGTTTACACATAATATCCAGTCAAGATAGGTTCCTATAGAATCTGGGATTACTTTATCCTAAATTAAAGGGGACATATCATGCAAAATTCCTGTTTTAGACCTTAAATACATGTTTTGTACTTGGAGTCTTTAAATTAAACTTTCCTGCAATCCTAGTCTCAAGTCTCTAGTGCTGCGTAGATACACTCTATCGCCAAAAGTATTAGGTCACCTATCCAAATAACTGTGCACCAGAGCACAAAGCAAGGTCCATAAAGACCTGACTGGCAGAGTCAGGATGAACTTGACTGGCCTGCATAGTGTCCGGACCTCAACCCGATAGATCACTTTTGGCATGAATTAGAGCAGAGACTGAGAGCCAGGTCTTCTGTCTGTGACCTCACAGATGTGTTTCTGAAAGAATAGTCAAAAATCCCCATAAACACTCCTAAACCTTGTGGACAGCCTTCAGAAGAGTTGAGAAGCTGTTCTAGCTGCCAAAGATTGACCAACATCACATTGAACCGTATGGATTAGGAATGGGATGTCACTTAAGCTAATATGTGAGTCAAGGCAGGTGAGCCAATACTTTTGGCAGTGTATTCTGACTGTGTTTGGGTCATATATGACCTATTACATTTTTTGTACAATATTGTCACAGTATTTGCTGTAGAATTGCTAAACATGATCATGCACATCTGGCTAACCACGTTCACAAGTTCACAGATTTGCAGGTTCGTCGTTTTCCTTCTCTCAGTCTGGGTCAGACTCTGACTCCAACATGTATGGCTGGGTGGCCATGTTTTTCATTGACATGTTTTAATTAATTTGTACATAAATAGTTTCTGTGCCATTAGATATTCGTACCTCTGCTATCAAATAACAAAAATGGACGAACAGGGTGAAATGGGCAATGATCTACTGTATATCATTGGGAGATATAGATTGGGATATGTCATCTTTAAATTCATAGTTGTGGGATTGTAAACAATATCAAACTCCTTGAGTTCTTATGTTTTATGTGATGAATTATAGTAAAGAGAAGCAGTTACAGGACTTAGCCATGAATATTTTTCCAGAATCATAAATGAGACCATATGTCTTACTGGTGAACTTTGATTCAAATTAGGCACCTCAGCAGTTGATCATTCTCAAACATTAATGCAAATCTACAGAAAACTTGTCTAAAAAATGAAAAGTGAAAGTGCTGTAGAGACCCGTTCAAAGTTCAGACTTCAACCTGATTGAAAGGATTGCGTGAAACAAGGCTGACTCCAAACTCACCCCTTCCTCCAACCTCTTAGCCCTACTCCTACATTTTTACACATTTGTGCCATTGGAGGAGTCATAGTTTTGTTTTGTTGCAATGTAAGGTAGGGGCAAAGGACTAAGGCTATCTGCCCCCCCCAAATGGAGATTTTTTTATGGGTCACTTCAATTTAAGGCAGGGGTTTTACACCTTCTATTTTCAAAGCTCAGAATTTGTTTTTTGGAGCAACGTTTGGAAAGACTAGCAGTAAGAAAATATATATTGTTTGTTTTCAATTTGCATCCTTAGAATATGGTACAGTTTGACTAAAATTATGTACTTGTGAAACTAAACTAACTAAACATCTTATCTAGGCTGTATCTTTATACTATATTTTCATTTAAAGTTGACTAAGTACTTTTCATACCTCAATAAAAATAAATGCCTTCATTTTTCACACAAAACAAGTATATTAAATAAACTAAACTCAAATAAAACAAGACACTGTAACATGAAAATGCCCAAACTGTTAAAATACAAGTGTGAAAGTAGCATTCTGCTTTCAGTGAGCTGTCTAAACTTTTCTGTCTAAACAATTCTGCTTTCGGACAGAATAACTGTATCTATTTGTCAAGTGGCCACAATAAGAGTATTACTACATTTATTGTGAGAATGCACTCACACAGATATGTGATGAGGACAAATTAATGGATATTTCTTTGTCCACTTATCTTTGAAAACTCATTTTTCTACATCTACCTTTCATTCCTCCATACATGTACATAACTCCATTAGAATCTGTATTTGGCGCTAAACTTGAATCTTCAGAGGTGACATGGCCAAACTGTGGTTAGAGGTGTTGCGTCTCAGGATGATGGTTCCAGGATCATTTCCCAGTCTTTCTGGGTGGAATTGCATCTTCTATTAGTGCAGTTTTCTCTAAGTACTCCGGTTTTCTCCGACAGACCAAAAACCATGCATCTTAGGTTAACCGGTATTTCTAAAATGTCCTTAGGGGTAAGCAGTGTTTCTCCTAGGGAAGTAGTCCTGGAGGGAGCGGGGTTACACCAAAAAACATTCTTATGCACATGACTTTGGGTGTGTCAGCATCGGTGATGCAGAATATGACCCACATTTTTGTTTTTTGTCAAGTTTGGCCTTTTGGGGGTCTTGCTGGCAGGTTGGGACCGCTCCCCTTGGATCATGGTAGGGGTAACACTGCGGTAAGTGTGAGTGGTTGTTTATCTTATATGTCTCAATATGGCTTTATGTATCTACAAATGGTGTCTCAACAAACTAAAATGTTCTTTGATGTCTTTTATTTTTCACTACATCTCCATTTGACTTCACTTTTAATAAAATAAGGGGTTGATGTACATATCAGGTGTTTTTGTTGATCTGTCAGCTTTTGTTTTTTGAGAAGACCAAGCAAAAAGAAGTAAAGTGAAACATCGCTCATGTAGGTAGACATTTCTTTTTAGGCTCGACTGAACTCAGGAAAAAGAGCCACCTGAACAGAAATAGAAACTCACCCTTTCACCAGTTCCACAACTATGAAGTCGCTCCCATCTCCAGAGTTGAAGAGCATCAGGCCATCAGGTGTGGTGGTTTTAAACTGAAAGAAGAGGTGCATCGAGGCATAAGCCTGTAACGTGGCCAATGCTAAGTAGCTGCCTTTTGTTCGAAATGTCACCGGATCGGCGATGATGTGACGCATGCCGAAGCGGGCGTTCAGCTCGCAGTAAGAGATGTCCCCGTTCTTGCACTGGTCGAGATACGGCAAGCTGTTAAAGGTCAGGCCCTGCAGATGACCAATGAAGTTTGAGGGAACCACAGATATGAAGCGGCGCTCCGTCATGATGCCCGTCTCAATGTTGTGAAACTCTAGACGCGTATGTGCACCGGTCATCTGGCCTGGAACAGAAAATGATACAGAATATGTACTGTTATTGCAGTAATTTGCATTGTTGTGCATTTAGACTTGTGAGGAATCCTAAAACTAGGTATGAATTCATTCATATGCTAGCTTAATTGTACCCTTGTTTGAAAATCTCAACATAATAATACAAGTTCTATGGTCAATAAAACCAATTTATAACACATTTACTTGTGAATGGTCCCTTAAATAAAAACATACTGATGGTTAATTATATTGCGTTTATTATCTTTTTAGATTTTTTATTGAATAAATGTTTGCTTTGCAAATCAGCACACCTTAAGTTAATGATGGGTGTGTTTTATTGATCTGCTGTGAAACAAATTAAATGAACATAATGCTAGAAAATTACTTTACACTCCACTAAATCAATTGTATTCAAGACGTGGTGTGGCTGTATTAGCTTGGTAAAGTTTTGTTTAAGAGTGCCCTCCATGATAAAGCCCGGTCAGCCCAGGAAAAACCCCCGAGGGTTTTTTTTTCTCCACATGAAACCAGTTGGGACTTCACAGGGTCATTTCTTGCTTCTGGCCTCAGCATGCCCACTCATTCTCCTTCATCTAACTCACATCTTTTTCTCACCTCTTTCTTGTGTTTTCGGCCCTGCCATTCTTTTGCCTGAAGCCACAATAACGTGAGTGCATGTGACTCCAGCTTGTCTCTTTGACCTTTCATCCTGCTACTGCCATTGGCAGAACTTTTTTTTTCTTCTGCACTCGTTTCACAGCTGCTAACTCGCAGGGTGATATGTGCATTGGAAAAAAAAAAGATGTGCTCGGTCTGAAATGCATATAATTTAGGCTTTCGGCTGTTCATGAGTCTGTATGGAATAGATGGGATTGCAGCTTGCTTGTATGTCATTAGCTGCTTTTTAAAAATGAGACATAATATGAGTCAGTGTGGGATGCATGAAAGGTTGTGGTTGCAGAAGGGTATTAATATTTATTCACTGAAGTGTAATGGAACAAATTATTCTAACATTAGCAGTGTTCTGACATTTGCTAAATATCACTTTTTTGGATCTGTTATTATTACTCTCAAATATCAGTTTCTCAACATTATAACTAAGGATGGCTAGCATAAATTGAGCCCTGCCAGGCCTAACACCCCCCAACCACCACCCCCACATTAACGATAAAGAATAAAAAATGCCTGGAAACCAGTGTTTATGTGGATTGCTTCATATTTTGTTGAAATCTAGGAAAGCATCTGCCTCAAACAGCCTAAGAAACAACAACAATTTTTCTATATGAGTTCACTGTTAAAAGTCCAAACACAGCAGCATGTGGTTTAATTTGTATATGGTCTTGAGTGAATGAAAGCTGTTTGACCTACTTGAGTTAATGCATATGTGGCCTATTTGTGTTCAGTCCAAAAATTCAAAACCAAAAGTTAAATTCAGGATGTATTGTAATGTGTCATGCAAACAGAGACATGTAGTAGTAGCAAACCCTACCACAAATACAGTAGGATACTAACTTTCTTGTCCACTTTTGCTAATATTTTAGGAGTAGGCCTGGGCGGTATAATGGTATTTTGGTATTAAATATGTATCGTGACTGTATTTAAAACATCCTGGCCTGTCATGCCATTTAACCTCTGAGTATGTTAGTGACAGGCATGTTACTTGCTGACTCCTGAAAAGGTGGACTGGCGTAGTACTGACTACAAACCTTATTGGCACAAAGACTGATCAAAAGTAGGCAGCAGCGTGGATACAACCGTGGTAAGAATCAGAATATTTTGAAAATTGAAAGATACATAATTAGATATATATTTTAACTGTTCGACATTATAAGGGGAAAAAGCCATTCTGTGACTCCTCTCCTGCTGCTCTCAGATTGAGTGACAGCAACACGTCAGAAAGACAGAGTTTTTTGTTTGTTTGTTTGTTCGTTTTGTTTTCCACACGTCTTTTTGGAATTGTAGATTACCCCTTCACAATATTAAATAATTGTATTTCTCATAAAATAAGCTTCATTAATTACTGCAGAACATGACAATTTTTTTATATCCGATTCCTCGATTAATCGTCATAATAATCGATAGCTTAATCGATTACTAAAATAATCGTTAGCTGCAGCCCTACTTTTTATTGTATTTAATTTAATATAGTTTAAAAATGATTTGCAAATCATGATATTTGTTTTTTATTTATGTTTTACACAAAGCCTCAACTCATTGAAATTGGGGTTGTAGCTTTAGAGTGGTTTTGACTGAGAATTATTAATGGGAGCCATTTTTAACCTTGACATAAACATAAACTAACATAGCCCCTCCATGAGATTGGCAGTTAGAAAGACTCACTACACTGAAGAGGATAAATTATTTCTCAGATGTAAACTGGGTCAAGACAGAGTGAACGCATTACATGAGCAGTTTACACTTTCTCAAAAAGAACAGACATTAAAAGTTAGGAATCAACAATTTTTGCATCCCAAAGTGAGAATCTCTTCAAATAAAGTATATACTTTTAAAAGAGACATCATATTTTCTTTAGCTTCCTAGTATTTGAATAAACAGTGGTTATTACCTTAATTTATATTATTGACTTAATGATGGCATCAAGAAATTTGGTGTGATGTGTTGCAAGTCTATTGCAATAATGAAAGAATGTACTACAGTACAGTCTGGCGTTGAACATTTTCTGACTTTGTGTGAAGCCTTCTTGTTACTTTTGTTGTTAGTGCAATTGTTGTTTCAGATTTTTAAGTGTATTTCTTGGATCTCACATGTACTTTGTCATCAACCCATGTTCCCATACAGTGATGAAATTTGTGCTCTGGGGAGCAGTTGGGAGTTAGGTGTCTTGCTTAAGGACATCACGGCATGTGGGCACAGCCGGTTCGGATGTTTTCAGTCCATTAAATGGACGTTATTAGCTGTTATCAGTCCCATAGAATGGCTTTAGACTGTCCCGACTGTGCTGTCTAGCAGGTTATCCGCCCCATAGAATGGCTTCAGATTGTCCCGACAGTGCCCCCTAGTGGGTTACCAGTGCCATATACGTTGGAATGCAACTATCTGCTACCGCCAAAGTCCAGTCCACTTTATCGTAGCCCATGTAATTTTCTCTAAAATTAACCTTAGTGGCTTTATGCCTCATATTAACCAGATTGCATAAAAAACCTTAGTGGCTTTATGCCTCATATTAACCAGATTGCATAAAAAACCTTAGTGGCTTTATGCCTCATACTAACCAGCTGACAGTCTGAAGCCATTCTATGGGACTGATAACGGCTAATAATGTCCATTTAATGGATGATAACATCCGAAGCAGGTGATGTGGGCATGGCAGGGAGTTGCATTTGTGACTTTCTGGTCTCAAGTCAACTGCCCTACCACTACACCACAGTCGCCCAATAGGAAATATTTCCATTGTGAAAATAATTAATAGTATTTTTTTTATGTTAGCCCAACCAGCCATTAGTTGTCCTTGATTATAACAAAGCAAACATCTCAAAACCCACCTTCCACTGTGACATTATCCACAGACAGCTGCAGATTCTTGCCTCTTCGCACCACTTTCACCATGTGCCACTCGTTGTCATTCAACTTCTGCCCCGCAAACAGCGTCTCGGGTCCTTTACCTAAGTTGGAGAAAAATCAAATCACAAACAGCTGGTGGAAATGATGCATAGGCTTACACTCCACTGCAACACAGGGTTCTCTCACAGTGGGTGGCATACAGTTTGCAAAACACATTCACACCATTTCCCTTCCATGCTTTTGATTGAAAGGACTTAAAGACCCAACCTGACAATCGGCAAAGTAAAAATGTTTTTCCTAAATCTTAAGAAGACAACTGAATCACCTTGAAAGGCAAATCAGGAAAAAGTAGACAAGTGGAAATGATGAAAATACAACAAAGTGATGTTTTTCCGTGAAGCTTTTCAAAGACTTAGTTCACCAAACAGAGAACTCTCTGAAAGTGCACCATAAGTGGAGGAGTTGATAGGCGAGACCAGACGGTTTAACTGCTCATCCCTCAAACCAATCTCCCGCCTAATTCTCTCTTTCCACTTCTGTACTCTTTGTCTCCTCCTACTTTGCGCTCTTCTTATGTGTTGACAATACCCCTGGAAAAACAGATCCATAAGGCGGTGGGCCAGAGATTCTTATAAGATGAATATTTGCATTATCAGGGAACCGGCTATATTCTTCTTACTGCTGAAATTTGTTGCATCAGAAATAGAACATAGGAGAGTGACAATACCAGATTAGATTAGATTTGACAGAAACAGCTGTCATGAAATCTTTATTCAATGCTGAATAATGAGCCGAAGTGATTTCTGCTGAAAGTTAATGCAACAACTGGGGCTGGCAAAGTATTTTGCTGTAGTTTATTGATTTAAAATGGGTTATGAGGAATGGGTAAACATTGATTATGACACAGAAAGAAGCAGAAAAATAATCACTCAAACAAGACTTCAAAAATGACACAAAGGTTTAA
>JAUBOC010000170.1:15385903-15409612 GCA_032275365.1 Anablepsoides cearensis | reverse complement strand
GGCACATTTTTGATGAGAGGATAACATTATAACATGATATAAAACTCAAAAAAGTTGATTTTACATGATATAGCCCCCTTAAGTAAAAGTCATAAAACTGGTCACAATAATCAGGAAACTAAAAGTACTTGTAACACACTCTAAGAAATGATGTATTGAATATACTAAACCAAACTGATTCCACTAAACCGAGTTGAGTAAACTGAGCCATTTTGTTCCAGAGGTCTTGTGTTTCATTAAAAAAGAAACACACAAGACTTTCGGAACAAATTGTTTTGAATGAATGGGACCAAATCAGATGTTTAGCCATAATGCACAGCACCGTGTTTAGTGACACCCAAACTATAACTCACACGCCAGACATAGTGGTGGAAGGTTAACGATTTGGGCTGAAGGACCTGGACACTTTGCTATGATCAAGTTGAAACCAAAATTATCTTGAGCCATCTATTCAACACTTTAGCTCATACCAAATTTGGTCTTGACACAACTAGACAAACACTGGTGTCCAAAGGCTGCAGCACATTTAAGAATCAGGATGTTCCAATAACTCACTCTAAGTCAACACTTGGACTTAGTTTTAAATGCATATCTTTTTTTCTTTCTTTTTGGATTCATTTTTGTTTATTATGAATAAATAAAGTCATTCTGGAATCTGCTGTCTGTTTTGTACACTTGTGGTTAAATTTGAATACTTTTAACCATTTACCGTGTTCTGAGGTGTAGAATGAGGAAAATATACAGTGTGTTCCTATGACTATAGTTATTCAGCTGAGTAATAAAATGTTTGATTATAAATAAAGTTTAATGTGGCATACATTTAATGACAAACACACTCTCATACCCCCACCTCACCTTTCCTTCCTTCCCTCTGGAAATCAACATGGCACCATTCCCCGTCATTGACCTTTTTGTTGCTCGCTTTGAGCTTTGTTTTTCCAGAGCCCATATCGATCAGCAGGTATAAATATCCATCCAGAAGCTCCATGGCGAAGTAATCAGTCTTCAGCTCCCTAACAGGCTTCTGCTCCTTCGGACCCTGGGGGCGCCCATGGCTGAACAGCAGCAGGCCACTGGGCTCCGTAGTGCGGAAGTCGAAAGAGATAGACCCTGTCTTCTTGGTGTTCCACTTGGGCAAAGAAATGTAGGACTCTGGGGTTTCGAACGTTACGGGATCCAGAGCTGCCACATCCTCACAGCGGAACACCAGGTCGCCGTTTGGCGTGATTTTAGGGTCACGATCGATAGCCAGCCGGGAGAGCTCCAACTTAAAGTCATTGTTCTTGTACACCACCTAAGGGGAAAACAACAATCCACAAATTAAAGCTGGGTGTAAATGAAACAAATCTACTAATTAAAAAATGACAAATTAACTACATTAAATAAGACAAAAAAAAACAAGCAGTTTCAGGAAATGAAGTACACATTAACAACATTAGTCATTCTAAAGAAAACTCTGTTTGCATAGGGGAGTAAAATCTAAAATTCTAAAAGCAAAAACAAAGTATTGATTGATAGTTTAATTCCACATGGTTCAAACTAAAAGACTAAGTGACCACTTCTGCCCAAGACAAACTGTATTTCCATTCATTTTAGCGATCAGAGCCAGGGTTGTGTTGGTTCACATTATACTTAAAAAGTGCACTGGTCTCTGATTAACACAGTCCAAACTCCTAACGTCTTCTCAAAAACTCAAAGTGTACAAACACAGTTGATGTCGTACATGAAATGTAGCTCAGAAGTGTAAGTAAATAGGCACATTACATTGACATAAACAAATAAAAGCTCCAGGGGAAAATCCCCCCCAAAAAAGTGATTGCTGCCCACGGCATTAATGCAAATGTTGTCAACAGCCTTTGATGAAATACGCTGCAGCTCCATTGTTTGTGCTCAGAGTGTGTGTCTCCGTCTCTCCCTGCGTGAGCTCAGAACGAATTAGAAGCTTTAAGTCAAGTTTTCTTGTCTGTCATAGTTTGAGTCCTGCTTTTATTTGCTGAACACTCTGTACATAGCTTTTCAGAGGGCATCTTCAAGGTAATAGCGTGAACCAGCTGAGGTCGCTCAGAAGGCTTTTTTCTCTTCATGTGGCACTTTCTACTCTCCTCCCACACCTACGCAAAAGTCACTGGAAGTCAAAACTGAAAGAAAAAAAGGCTTTTCTACATATTTTGTTGTTTTGCATATATTTAAGATGCAGAATTAGGGGGGCTGTTCTGCTTTTGAAAAATCTCCTGGCAGCAGATGTGCTTTGTTGAATTGTGCTAAAATAATAAAAAAAAAAATGTTTACCATGGTAAACTACTTTAATGTTTCGGTAAAATTTATTTTTGCTTTCTTGAAAAGTTGTTCTTTAGCGTGGACAGAAAATAGCTTTGATTCAGTTATTATACACTTTGTATTTATTCTAGAAAATAGGTTTAAAATGACAAAAAGAAAGGGTGTTCCTCTGTACCAACCTGGGTTAATGATTAAAGTCATGAAAGATGTTCAACTCCCTCTTCAAATGTATTTTGTTACAAATGAAAAAAGCAATGAATTACAGTGCATGCATTGTACCAGGGAACATGGGTACCATGGAACATAAGGCCCTTGTCCATTGTAAGGTCTAACTCAAATAGGTTTGTGTATGTTCAGTTCTATTCAGGTGTATGCTCCACGGCAGTGTGTCCTTCACTCTGTGGGTGGATCATCAGCAGGCAGCTTTGACCATTGTGGTTTTATTGTCCAGTAGTGGTCCTTTTATTTGTTGTGCGCACGTAATCGCGGGCAGCCACCAAGATGAGCTATATATTACAACACAATATGATATAAGATGTGATACAATGTAATATAATGGGATATGTTATATTGTTAAAGAAACAATGCAATATGACCCAATATGAGTTGATATAACAAGATTTGATGGAATAAATGATATGATGCAATATAATTTATTGCACTGTGATGATATGCGATAAGACACTATGATCGACTATAAGGTTACAGGTTCAACTCCCTGCCATGCCCACATGTTGTATCATGGTGTCCCTGAGCAACTGCTTCCTGGGTGTCTAAATTTATTTATTTATTTACCGCTATTTAGTCCCATTGAGATCTCAGATCTCCTTTTTAAGGGAGGCCTGAAGGCATTCTATTGTACATGTTCTTAGGGGTGGGGGAAACCGGAGTACCCGGAGAAAACCCAAGCAAGCAAGAGAACATGCAAACACCACACAGAAAGACCCCAGGTCCGAACCGGGGATCGAACCAAGGACCTTCTTGCTGTGAGGCGTCGGTGCTAACCACTGATCCAATAGCTGCCACTTGGGTGTTTCTCATGTGTTAAAGGTCAAATACAGATCACAAATCTCATCATTGTATGGGATGCATTGATAAAGTACACGTAAAATACATTTGCAATTTTTAAATGAACTAAATAGAAGTATTTACAAGTGAAATATTTTCTCCATGCTTCCATAATATATTACTTCAAAATGCATTCATTAAGCAGATGTTTTTTTACTGAAAGTGGCTTCCAATTGAGAAACACATAAGGAGCAATAAATAGTTCAGTATCTCACCCACTGACACTTTGATGAAGAAACCGGGGAAGCTATGAATTAAATCAACAACCTTCCAATTAAACAACCTCTCGAGATCATAGTGAGCTGCAACCACCAAAACAAGTTTTAGTCTCATATTATCACAATAATTCAAGTACATGGAATTCACACAGAATTACTGGGTGGAAGTCTCTCCCTTTGCTGGGTTTTATTGGCTCGTTTCCACATTTTCTTGCATTTAAAATGTGGCCCTAGGGAGTTTGGCTCATGGTTTTAAAACAGTACGTTGTCTAGCAAAGGCTGTCATCCTTTCTTTGTTCAAATGTAACCTCCAAATGCCTTTTAAACTTACCTATCCTTTCCTACAAGAACAGTTCATCCTACTTTTTGACCGTGTTAGCCCCACACAAGTACATATTACTCAGTAAGACAGAAAATATGTTAAAGTTAGTTTTTTTATACTTAAGACTCTTTTGATTATCTTTTACATTGGTCATGGTGTGACGTGTACTGTACATTTCATAATATCATCATTAGCTAGAATTAGTCTTGGTAATTAGCCACTATAATGGTAAAACTGGCAGCTAATAAGGCGTGAACCTGACTGGCTTAAGGTGTTAGTGGGGAAACATGGTTTGTTGCAAAAGAGAAAAGGCTGGAAGAATAGGGAATGAATGAAGGAAAACATACTTTAGTGTTTTTCTTTTAGTCTGTTATTTGTTTAAATTTGTGAAAACCGTAAAAAAAAAGTTTTTTTTTTAGTTTTTTTTTATGATAATGCTGCAATCTCAAAGACATGTAGCCTACACAGAATCATGTTTTATATGAAATACTTTTTTTACATTATTTATGCTTGTCAACATAATTCTCTACCACCATAATGCATTAAGATGCCAACAGATGAGATTCTAATGGTAAGAGTTTCATGTCTAAATCAACTCTACATAATCTATAAAAAAAATGTTTTTTACCTGATGTCTGCTTCAAAGAAAGTTTCTAGATGAACATATTTAAAGCATATTATTTGCATTTTCTTTTTTCTGAAAACTGTACTCACTTAGCATCTTTATACCTATTTGTCATCACTTAAAATACATCATTGACACAGGCAATAAAAAAACATGATATTTCAGTGAATTGAAATGTTCAAATCTAAATGACATTTTCAAAATTTTCTGACGTTATTAAAAAGCTTCAGCCAGGATGCCTCTCGTTTGATTTTATTCTTTTGTCTATTTTATTTATCCACTTTTCTGTGCATAGTTGTTCTGGAGATGGTGCCCTATTTCTAGCAGCCAATGTATGACAGGCAGGGTACACCCTGAGCAGGTTGTCAGTCCATCACAGGGTCATATAATAACTAACAAGTCAGACAACCATTCATAGTTTCACTTTCTGACAAGTTAGTGTCCAAATAACCTAACTTGTATGTTTTTTATCTGTGGAAGAAAACCAAAGTACCAGGAGGAAATCAATGCATTCACAGGGAAAACAAGCAAATTCCATGCAAAAAGGCACCCTTCAGGAGCTAGGCCAAGAGAGGAAACTGGTCTTAATGAGCCCCTGGCGGTCACACCTTCGATCCTGGAAATCTAAAAAACTAAAGAAAGCTGAATTTACTGGGGCCTACTACATGTGGCAAGAGTAACCTCGGCTTGAAACTGTTAGCTAGGTGGTAGTTAAGGCATGGTCCTTGTTCATAATTATTTTAATAAATTTGGAAAAACAGCATCAAATTCCGCAGGGAGGACCACAAAACATAGTGCTATATTACTTGTATCATACCCACATGGAACAAGTATGTTTTTGTCCCATTTCCCAAGCTAAGATGCTGAATTCAAGTGATGGTATAGCTGAATTTGACCAAAAGAAAAGTGCAACTATGACCTTCCGTCTACTCCAAAAAGACCAACACAGGACCACCTTCCCACCCCTGCACTTTCTGTCTCTTAACAGGTAAGGTAAACCTTATATTATGTTTACTCAACAGGTAGCTTTACTCGTAGCATCAATGCTAGCTTCAAAAGGCGTTCTACTGCGGTCAGTCAGTCACACATACAGTGATACAACTACTTACAGAAATTTTAATCTCCATTAAGTTTCTTTAAACACTGCAGAAGCAAAGTCTTAAGTGATAAAACACACACACACACACACACACTTACCCACACACACTATATGCAACAAACAAAAGATAAGACTATAACTCACTTTCCAAGTTTGTTGAAAACCTTAACCCTCCACCCAACATTTCAACTGAACTTTCCTGTGATCCCTAAAATTGGTTGGGTTGAAATTATTTCTCGGAATTTCTTTATCTGTTAAGACATTACCAGCCTGGTTAAAACCAGCCCCTTGTCATTCGCTTTGCTTCATACAAGAGTCTGGAATCTCGGCTATTGAGAAGCGATTCTTGCTGGAGGCGTGGCCTCTGTTGAAGTTTAAAATTATTGGCCACGATGTATAGGTATGCCAGCTCCACTGTGAAGGAGGCTAAGCTATAAAGCTAACCGGAAATTGCGTGCGCTGTAAACAACCCTAAGAGGAGAGAAGTACCAAGCCGAATGAGACAACTCTAAACGATGCTGCAGGCTTTGTCAGACAATTTTAATTTAGTTTGGAAGCCTTATCATTACGGACTGGCTTCATTCACTTCCTCCACTGCCATTGCTAAACTAACTAGCAGACACTGTGCAGAAAATCAACGTCATTCAAAACTCCACCTTCTGTTCTCTGATTGGCAAAAATCGGACAAAAAATTCTCCTAAATAAATCCTTGTCTATGGGACAAATCCTAGACAGAGTGAAGGGAAACTAGAAATGAGCGGAACTGCGTAGGAAGGAAAGGGCCAGGCTAAGACATTACCATTGATTCTCAAGAGAATCCACATGGATTGTACTTTCATTTGAGAAAGCGGCAGATAATGATGTGCATTACGTCACGAGTGGAGATTGTAAAGCCTAGGCTACAGCAATACATACCATAAATGTATCTAAGGTTAGCCCTGAAAGTTTGTGATGCCTTGTCAGTATTATTATGTTTGCACCAGAAATAGTTTTACTTGTGATATAAAAACAATGGGTGAAAAAGCAAGAAACAGGTTGTGTAGGTATCTTGCCAAAAACAAAATCTCAATGAATGTTGACTTGCGGTAGGTAGCTGTGAGTCAGCATGATGGATGGCACCAGTACATTTTTATGGAAGAAAAAAAAAACTGAGAATAGGATGAAGCTGTGGATGAAAAGATAGAGCCATGATATGAAGAAAGGACGAAAGAGGGAAAAAAAGAAGAGTAAAAGCAAGTGAGGGCAAAGATGAGGCCAACAGCGTTCACCCAGAGTATGGAATCAATCGAAGAAATCAATTTTTAATTTGGCCGTCAGGATGGCAAAGCTGGTGTACCAACGGTGCTACTTTGGACTTAATTACATAAAACTGCCTCTGAGAAAGGGAAGATGAGAAGCAGAGAGAGAAAGAGAAGGAAGGAAGTAGACGAGGGGTGGAGAAAATGCAGGAAGAGTGACAAGGACAAGCAGGGGGAGAGACACTGATGGAGAAGGTGGTGTGAAATGGGTGATAGCAAGGTCAGTGACTGGGAGAGTAATAGAGCAGCGGAGGTTTCGGGGGAGGGACAGATGGTGACACACAGAAGAAGAGTCTGTGGAAACAAGACTGAGGGAAAGAGAAACCTGATTTCACGCTCCACCTGTCTGACTGAGAGGCTAGAAAACACATATATACATCACACAGTGTATGATCATAGCATGTGGGGGACTTTGAACACGTATGAAACGCTCACACACCAAATGTAAAACTTCACAGGATTGCAGTGTTTCATTTTGGTGCCTTTTTTTCTTTTCCTTCTGCTGTGCTCATCCTTTGGATTTGTGCTGCCTGGGGGGTGCTGGCCAAGCGTATCAAAGGCATTTGACCACGGTGGCAGCATGAAAGCCTTGCCCCGGACCATAACGCCGCCGATAATCCAAGCTGTGGCACAGAACTAGCGCGGGATGAAACAGACTGCTGTCTACTCCCCACACCACTCGCTTTCCTCTTTACTCTCAGTGACTGCAGAGTGACTATACCTGGTCGCTCTAAGTCTCTCTGATTGCAGGTTTTCTCAATGCCTTTTGCTTCGCCGCTGCCTTTCTGACTCAGCTCGGCTCATGAAGTCATTAGAGCTTGACCGCAACCGAAAATCAGAAGCCATAAAGCTCACACTCTAGGATACCAGCCTAGGCCCAAGCTTCCAGTGAGCTCACGTCCAGATCAAACATCTGTATGGCTTATCAACACATCCTTTGAAACCAACTTCTCCTAAAAGAGAAAGTTTGGACTTTTTTTGAATTAATGTTCTGTGAAGCTGTTATCTGTAAGCAGAATCTCACCTGGCGTAGAGACCACCTGGAGCAATATGAGTTTGGGAGATCAGGCAGAAGTTCTATCAGGGAGCTAACCTAGCAGCTAGTACATTTGAGCAGAGCCATTTCCAATGCAGACTTGCTGCCATACTAAAACAACCCCAAGCACAAAACATTGTATAGAAGTTCTGGCAGACACAATATTATTTAGTTTTAAACCCCTTACTTCTCATTCATGTTTTTTCTCAGCCATATCATGCTTAATATTATTCCTTTCAGCATTTTAGGTTTCAGACGAATCATTACTTGTACTAAACACTAGTTGACTCAGTTTTCAATGTAAATACTGTGTTTATTTGTGTATAATGGGAGAAATTTAACCCCAAAAATCATCTATGAAGTTGAGGGATCATGTTATACACAGGATAAAATTTTGACCGATTTGTTTCTTATTTACTACCACAATAAGTTTGAATATTTTCTCATATATAACTGAAGTATTGCATCACTTTTCCTATCTTCCGCTGTACGTCGCACATAGCGGTGCTCATAAACAAGTGTGGTTGTTTTTTTTCACATCAGTGTTACAGGAATAAAAATTTGTGTTAATCACAAAGAAGACATAGACATTAAGTTGCACGTTTGAAGGCTCACAAGTTCATCTTGCAAATTTAAGAGCTGATCTTCTGCTCAGGGAACGGATCATTTTCAGCAACACGCGGAGCTGAAAGCTTGTGCTGCTCCGCCTCTGCAGCTTTTGACAAACATGCCCACAAGTGTGAGTCCCCAAATAATGTGTTCCCACCGGAGAGAGTACTACACAAGGCTGAAACATACAACATATGTATGAAATTAGGGGTGGCATTATACAAGACGATTACATTTCTTATGCTTTTTAAGCTCAAAAAATGGGGATCACATTATTCATAAAGTGCATTTTATATGAAAAATATGGTAATCTCTATGTAAGTAGTTTTCTGTTGAAAAATATGTAGACTTACAAAGTAGTTTTGACATCCCTCTTTTTTCATTCCCATCTCTATTTGTTACTTATAGCTAACTGTTTTCCTTCTATTCAGACCCCACCCCTTTCTCCATGTCTGTACACTGACTGTAAATCTTGCCTTGTCGTGATGAGATAGTGGATAGTTAAACGCCTTGGGAAGTTAAGGACCCACCGGGGATCCTTCCAATAGCAACCCAAATAATGAAAATGTAATTCTACAGGCATAATTAAGTTAGAGATAGGGTGATTACTGAGTGATCCATTAAAAGTGATGGCAAAAGTAATTACTTATTCAATCAGCAAGGTTTTATGAGAAAATAAGATGGCACCATGTTGCGTTGCCTCTATACCAGTCATTACATTTGCAAGAGTATAATACTTTACGTTGTTATTGGTCCTCGTGACAGCTTGTTCAACCATGAGGTAAAGCCGTAGAGGAATAAAAGTCATTATACTCAAAGAACTAAGTTTTCTCTATGCATATGTCCTTCACGTATCCATCCATACTGGTATGGCTTGTTTAATTCATTTTTGCATGGTAAATATAAAACCTGATTATCCCTGTTTTCAACCAACCTCTTTTTGTCTGCTTACTTTCTGTGGAAATCTTGTCTACTCTGAGGTTAGAAAGTGCAGAAGAAAGCACAGAGGAAAAAACACACTTGGAAGCAATTCAGAATGTTGTACATCTGACATCTCCCTCGCTAACATATGGGAATGAATATCTGCCCACATGGATAACTCTCAAGAGACTGTCAGTCATGAGAAGTGTGCTCATACCAACGTGTGAGAAACGCATTACTGCGGTCGAACATGCTCTAACTGCAACCGTGTTGCATTTATAATATAGCTTTGTATCACATTTGCAATGTTTGTTTTTTTTTGTACAACAAAAGGTGTCCTTGAGATTTTGAAGACTTGAAATTCTTGCCTGTGGGACTAAACACACTTATAAAGGCCTGCTTCAAACTGGATGGATGCTACAATGTAAAAAACAAAAAAATCAGCTAGAACTGGAATTGTTGTGGTCTTGGTGATGGTTTTCAGATGTATATAGAGAACAAAGGGTTTCTCATATAATGTGATAGGTTGTGATATGTTTTATAGCATTTTATGGACACAACTAATGTAGCAAGAATATGTTGGTTGATCAATGTGGTTGAAGCATTTCTAGGGAGCACAGTAGCAGCACTGTATTCATGATGTGGACCATGTACACCAACGTGGTTTGGTTAAAGTGAATTTAAAGCAGGACTGGCAATAGGTGCAAGTGGCGCCGCATCTATATGCATCGGCCATGATTCTTACAAGAGTATGGAAACAACCTAGAGCAGCCCTGATATTCATGATAGTGTTGCGTTAGTGGGGTGTGAACTATTGTAGCTGTGCCCTGACACCCTGATAAAGCTCCTGGGCATGGTGCGATTGTGGGAGTATGTGGTAATACTGTCATTGGAACATGCTGCTAACGTGTAGAGTGCAGTCAGGAGTAAAGTGAGAGCATTTTGAAGGCATGACAAATAGCTGGAAACACATGAAATGAGTCTTAAAAGTGGAGCAGTTTTCAGATTGCTTTCAGACAAAGTTTTCCAAATTTGCCTCAATCAAGCCATGTTTTTAAAAAAAAATCACATAGGTGGTTGACATCCTGTGTAAAGGAGGAATAGGTTAAAATGTACCGATACTGATGTGGTTACACGTTTTTTTATACTCAGGACAAAACAATTCACAGCAAATAGAACCATGGTTCAAATTTATACCTCAAATGTCACAATCGTGAAAAGTAACTTACATCTTTAAGGCAGCCCATGAAATTGTTGCTGACTGGGGATCCAGGCAGGTCTGCCGTGTTGGGGCTTCCTCCGATGTAAAAGAAGTCATCAGATCCCAACATGGTGTAATCTTCCTGAGTGTAGCCCGTCGTGGTCAAAATACCATCAACAGAGATGGTCACCTGGTTCAGGCATTGGCCAAAGGAGGTAGAAACAGAAAAGAGAGCAGCAGAGCAGGAAAAAGGCAGAATAGGAGGATGAGGAGAGAAGAAAAATTTGAAGAAATGAGGGGAGAAACAAGGAAGAAGTTGGATTAAACACCAGTGACAGGCAGGGATGCCCCCTAAGGTTTATCACTCAGTTGCTTGCTTTGATTCCAGTCAGACTGTGGGCCGTCACTGTGGAGTGCAATTACTAAAGCAAAGGAAAGCCACTTTACTGTGAAGTTTGGGTCAATATTGCCAGTGGTAAAATGGCAATCTTACTTTAGTTTACTTAAGGCAAAATCAGGCTATAATTTGGAACTGCATTTTAATAGGTGGACCTTACAGAAATAAAAAAATATAGTGAAAGTGGGCAGCTACACTATTTTAAACCTGGGACTATCTAAAGCAAACAAGCTTAATCAAATGTTACATAAAACAGAGCATAGCAAACTTGGTCTTTAGAAGTAGCAATGAATATCACCTCATTTTTGTCTTTGATTGGGAAAACTATTCCGTTCGATGCCTTTGCTGAACCGGTTTCCATTTCTCAAAAAATACCTCCCTTCTCATTTTTAATTGCTTCAGTTCTTGTATTTTGCGCAAGGTTACACATTCTGTATTGAACGTTTGATTGCTGACAGGGCACAGAGTGCCAGGTGGAATGAGGAATCCGACACACAGCTGCAAGCTGACAGTGTGAGATAGTGACAAGCAGAAACAAGACTTAATATCCCCCCCCAAAATCCCTTTCTTGTAGATTTTCTAAGCTCTCACGGGTTGTTCTGAGGGGGCTGTCTTTTAAAAGCTCAAATGATGTTTCGGTGTCTGAAATACTGACTATCTGTAATCTGATACTATTAGAACATGACGAACCTGATGAGGGATAAAAAGGTGTTTTATCCTAAATTACAGCACACTGTGTGGAAATCCCTCTTTTAGTTTTACGACAACTTAAAAGATGAGACGATCTAAATGTTACAACGGGCTCCAACGCACGATTAGTTGAATAAAAACCTGCAAGTTGTAGCACGCTGAAAAGAAATGTGAACATGTCTAGTTTCCTCTCTCAGACTTTACGGCAGTAGATATGAATACAATCTTCGTCTTTTCACATCCAGCTGATTACAATGCAGCAAATTGCAGTACTTGATGAGAATGCAAATAAGTATCATTTAGCTAATTGTGTTGTTGCACTGCATTGTCCTTTTACATCATGACTGTATTTACCCTTGGTACCTCAAAATCCAGTGCTTCCATACAAACATCCTGCCAAATTGCATTGTTTGATTAGGGACTGAATTTTGTGGTTTGTGACTAATTTATAGTTTAATTATCCTAAAGCAGCTGGCTTGGCTGAAAGAAAAGTGCTCTCGTCTCTTGATTTGATATTATTTTCCATAAATATATGAACACGGCACTGCTGGGAGCTGCACACAACACCATTTGCTTACCATTACCTCCTGCAACAAGAAGTGCAGTAATTTCATTATGATCCAACTTTAAATTTGTGGTATTTAGAGAGATTTTGAGTAATCTATGGTAGATGCAATTGTCATATTTGTTGTAGAAACTCTGCTAATAATATAGGCACACATTTCTATCAATAATAGAGAACAGATATATTTCCACATTCTTTTTAAAGCGAAACTTGTTAGTCCAAGGTTTTTTAAGTTCTACTGTTAGTGACTGGAGACTATGGCAACTGCACTCCACAGATCTGTCTCCCCAGCTGAGTTCTCAACTTTGATTCAACTTTATTTTTTTATTATTTCATTTTAGTTTCTCCGTACTTCCCTGCTTAACAGGGCAACACATTTTTATGTCTGCTGTTAGAGTAAAATAACAATCACGTTGGCCAGGTGGTAAAAAGACTGTTGTTTACAGCGCTGGTATGTGTGGGGGGTCATCTTTGGGGATCACAAATAGGGTGGGCTTTCAGTGGGACAGGGTCACTAATCCCATAGTCATGTCAGAAAGCTCACAGGCTAAGGAGGAAAGATATGGGGGATTATCGGGATGTGTGCAATTTCAAAAACATTCATTATGACTTTAGTCGTATATGCTGGGAAATGTCACAGTGTGAAAATGTATCCTACAAAGCTTCTGGGACTAAAGCGTGGAATAAAATGTTGAGGAGCATAAAAAAAAAAGGCTTTTAGGAGTAAATGCTACATAGAAAACTGGTAATGGTATTGCTGAAAGGCGGAATGTTGTCTTTGAGATTGTAGGGGGTATTGTCAAGCTGCCAGACATCTATTAGGTATGTTCAAAAACAGAATTTAAGGATTGTCCCTATTAACCTTTTTTAACAGTTCCTCATTCCCCTATCATCCTTTTAAAACCTTTAAAACATAAACTATAAAGTGATTTATTTATTTATTTTTGGATCAAGGGCTTGATCCAAAGACAATGTATCAAATTTCAAAACAAGAGGGGTAAAAATAAATAAATATATAACGTGTTTGATGTTTTTTTAATAGCTCAGTTAAAAAAAACATTCACACTTATATAATCTTTGATGTAGGACCTACAACACTGACCACTAGAGGAAACTGTAGTATACTCTGTAGTACATCTAAGACTCCCATCATTGGATGCTGATCATACCACAACATAAACAAAACCCTAAAAGTTGGTCTTTGAAGCATTTTAGCAAAGCCTTTAGGAGTAAATGAAGTGGGCACTCAAATAATACAGTGTGATAGGTCCATTACAGTTTTAAAAAAGCACAAAACGCCCATCACAAGATATTGGCAGGTTATTGTTGTGATGGGAGCATATCGAGGTCCTTGGTGAAGCTCAGGGAATTGTGGGTAAAAATAAAGCATCATATTCATGGTATGGAGTTTGGTTCATCAATTTGGTCTTTGAGAATGAAAAGACAATGTAGCCTACACCAGCTAAGTTTCCATTGCAAATGTGCGCAAAACGTCGTCGATATTTTGTTAATGTCAAAAAAAAACGGTTTCACAATTGCAGTGTTTCCATTAAGTAAGAAATGCTATTAAAGTCACACGTGAATATGCTTGTTCTCACGATAAGTCATTACATACATGGCGGCAATGGATGTAAACAATCATGCATATTGATACCATGACACTAGCAATCAGAGATGTTGGCGTCTTATCGAGGCTTTTGAGTGACAAACCCCTTATACTTAGGAGCGGATATGTATGTGGCGTTTTTGGGAAATTGTAGTCGGTGCGTTTACTACTTTCTTTTACAACTGCAGTGATTTTACTACTATTTATTCTACTTCCTGTTGTCGTCTTTTTCGCCAGTAGAAACAGCCGGTTCTTGATCACGTGACTCACGTGACCGAAAAAAGTGTTTCCGTTGCAGTTTTGCGAAATACACCAATTTCCATACGGCTGAAAAACCACCTCATCCTAGCCCAAAACCTTTTGTCAAAAAACTGAAGGTTTTTCAAAATTGCCGTGTTTCCATTGAGCAAATTAGTTTTGAAATTCAAACTTGATCATTTTCATGGTCAATGGAAACGCAGCTACTGCCTTCATGCCTAAGCTAAGACTGTGATTTTGACATGGTTAGGAATACAACCAGCACCCATGTGATACCCATAGAGACATTCTGATTTTGTCCAAGTGAGCTGTGGCAAGTATGGCATAAAAAGCATGTTCAGGATGCAGGGATGCATCTCTGCTAAGACAAAAGAACTACACAGAAATCATTTGGCCAGTACTATAATAGTGTTGCCATAATTGCCTTTGCACTTAAAGAGGATTTCTAAATGTTCTGTTTGTGTACTTTTTGGTCATTCAATTTTTTTCATTTTAAAAACAGATATAAAACCCTAAAACCTTACCTAAAACAAAGCTTAGCATTCTGTTTTTTTCTTTCAAGAAAACATTTCATTTTTCCCTGTAGAGTTGGGTGTTTTTTTACTTGAACAAGCAACTTTCCCACCCCATAAAAACGCAGGGCTACCTTAACTGTAAGAGATCATGGATCAAACGAACGGTCCAGCTGTTTTCTTTATTCCATTCTTGAGATTTATCCTGCTGCCTTTAAGTGCAGAGCGTACAGAATCGCAGACCTTGCAGATCTGTGCCGAACTCAGATGTTCTCAGATCAAGGGTTGACGCAGCTTGAAATATCAAATCATTTAAAGTTTTCTATTTTGTCCTCGCTCATGTTGCTGAAATTGCGCCTCTCAATAGTTCTGTGATAAAGAAATGGATTCCTTTATGGTTTTAACCTCTCTTATCAGCAACTTATGTGTGCTTCTTCCTGATAAACTAGTCCTGCTGTGTGTTCGGCTGATCGTGTTACCACCTCATTGACCATTTCTCACTCTGTCACTGCAAATGGCCAGTGGCCTTATAAAGTGGATTAACTTCTCATGAATTGAACACAGATTGGGATGATTCACTCTGTGCAGAAGATGAGATTACAGCGATAACACTTCTTGTTCATAAACCTTGATTAGTCCTGTCATCGCGGAAAAAAACTGCCCAATTTTGTAACATCCACGAGTTGCGTTATTTTAGCATGCTCATTTGTTGTTGCGTACTAAGACACCCAAAGTATCTGGCAGCAACTTAAGCGATAACTCCAATGCAATTAAAACTTAAAGGTTAGCCTGCACATATGAGGTGGTATAAATTAGGGTTGGTAGAGGGGGTGAATTGGAGTACCAAACAAGATATTTTCACAGATCAGAACAAGGCTGAAGAAGCTGACACTTTTAAACTCTTAATTTGATACTACCTATGGTTTTACATCAGATCAGATGTTCTACATTACAATTGAAACTCTTAACATTTCCATCTCTGCTAGCTTGTTTTCCTGTCTTTTTGTTTCAGGCCTTGTCTTAACCAAAAGCGGTTTTACAACTCTCCCTTTTACTCTTCTGTCACAAATCAGCCATGACACTCGTCTCCATCCACTTCACCCTGCCTGCACTCTTTTCTTTACCTCTTGTGTTCTGCCAGTTGCTTTAGACAGTCGACTCAAGGTGCTTAAACTCATCCACCTTCAATGTATTTACTCCTTGAAGCTTCAGTTTTACTCTCACTGACACGCTTTTTTTTTTTTGTTATGCGTATACAGACTTTTATTCCTCTTGTCTCCTGAGCCCACTTTCTCCTCGCCAGGCTCTTTTCCAACTGCTCCCTACTCTCACAACAGATCACAATGTCATCAGTGAACTTCATAGTCTACGGCAGGGGTCTGCAACTTTCTACTCTGGAGCCACATTCGGTCCTTCTGCTTGCTCTTTTAAGCTTTGACCAAAACTAACGTGAAGATTAATTTTGTTGTTCTTTTTATACCCACAACAGATAAAGCTAGCTTTAGTAGTTTTCTGTCTATTTGTTCACAAATATGTGTTTGAAACTACTAATACGAGAAGTGAAACTGATAGATTAGATTGTGCTAGTAGTTTGTTGACCACTTCAATAATCCAACTTCCAGTCTTACAGTATGATCTTTTCTTCTCAAATCCATCAGGAATTCTTGGAATATCTGTAAGACAAGTTGCTGAGAATAAATATAGTGAATTCATTAAATAACAATGATTTTTTTTAACTAAATGTGCTATAAACTACATTTCTTTCTTAGAATATTATAGTCTTTTTCATCATGAAGTGTAACAATAACTAAATGTTCAGAATTTACTGTATATTTTAGGCTGTATCACATCACCCTCACTCTTGGGTGTAATTTGCAGGGGGGTTAGGGAGCTTATGACCCCACACAATATTTTGATCCAGTCAACCCCCCCTAATAAAATTAAATAAGTTGTTCAAACACAATAGTTAGTTAGTTAACTTTGACTTGATTTCAAATTTTACAATGTCATATATGTACATTTAGGAATAATTGTTATTGTGTTATTATCTCTAGTTTGGTCTCTTTTGTTTGAAGTGTGGTCTTTTTATCCCCTATCCCTTATTACGCTGCTAGGGCCCTTAAGTGCCTATTCTTTTTAGTGTGGTTGTCTACTGGCATTCAGAGTGGTCGGCAAAGTAAGAATTTCATTGCTCAGGGAAACATGTTTTCATCTGTGTACATGACAATAAACACTTTGAATCCTTTGATTCCTTTCAATCTTGAATAATTGCTGAAAATGATATGCAGGTTTTTAGTCTGTTCTTGTCACATCATGGTTCTGTTTGTGGTAGACCTAAAGTTACGCCCTTGCCTTCGCTGGCTGGTCATGACCCCCTTAAACAAAGTTAAAGTGGCTCACAGGACACCATTTGACAATCACAGTTGTAGCGTATTCTGGCTCTGGACTCATTTTTTTAACAAGCCAATAAGAAGAAATGGCTTTTTGATTGTAAAGGTTGCAGACCCCTGGTCTATGGAGACTCCTGTCTGTCCTCATCAGTCAACCTTTTCATCAACACTCCAAACAAAAAAGGGTTCAGAGCTAAAACATGATATAATCCTACCCCCTCAAATCATCTATCAATCCTATTGTACATCTCACCACTGTCTCTCTGTCCTTTACAACAAAATTTAGACAAATAAAAACAATTTACTAACGTGTCCTGAATTTAACGGAGGCATAGTTTTAATGTCACAATAAATGTTCTATCTTTTTTATTGTTAAGCTTTATAATTTCAACTCCATACACAAAATAGGAAAAGCAACCCACTTAGAAAATGTATCACTTACCCTCATGGCACAACATCTGTTTTTATCAAAGTGCTTTTGCAAGGAGAAATAAAACATGCTTTAGTAATAGCACAATATGGTAAACATTTAAAGAACCATATACATCCCTATAATTAGTGCGGGGCAAATTTACAAAAGGTGTTTTATTTTGTTTGCTTGTTTTTTCGAAACAGAAGCAGAAGGAATAAGGTCCCACCTGGTTTTTAAAACTGATAGGTGTTTGGCAGCTTGTCAAGGTGTCCTAGCTTGGTCTAAATTTTGTGGAAAACACACTATATTGCCAAAAGTTTTCACTCACCTCCCTTTGACTCACATATAAGCTTAAGTGACATCCCATTCCTAATCCATACGGTTCAATGTGACGTTGGTCCACCCTTTGCAGCTAGAACAGCTTCAACTCTTCTGAAGGCTGTCCACAAGGTTTAGGAGTGTTTATGGTGATTTTTGACTATTCTTCCAGAAGCACATTTTTGAGGTCACATACTGATGTTGGCCAAAAGGCCTGGGTCTCAGACTATAATTCATCTATTGAGTTGAGGTCAGGACTTGTTCATCCACACTATACTCTGGCATCCATGTCTTTATAGACCTTGATTTGGATGCGTGAGCAAATACTTTTGGCAATATAGTATATATCATAAACTGTATGACACGCAACATTTTATGATTAGTAAAGATGTAAGGTAAATTTGGTCATGTATTGTGTATTAGGGGATTGGGATAGAAAAGGGGGTCTAGGTTGTTCTGAGCCAATAAAAACGACTAAGGGGGTTGGAGGGTGAACGAAATTGGTTAGTACTTTTGTAAGTAAGGGAAGTCAGACACAAAAATGGTTGTTAGTACAGTTACAACAAAGGTTAAATTGAAACATTTGATTAGTAACACTGATTTGGTAAGTTTATTCAATGTGGTTAGAGAATGTGAGGATTCTTTAAAAGTCCTCTGCAATATGATTGCACAAACCAGATCCCGATTTGAACTGAACATATTATTTCATTCGTGGAAGGGGTTTGTTTTGCTTATAAGAAAAAGAAAAAAAAATCTATCAAAGTTAACAGGGTAACACACGAGCCATGCAGTCGAATGAAAAGATGGCAGGAAGAATGGAGGTGTAGCAAGAATTCCATTAGACACAACACAAATAAACTAAAGAGAACAAATAAATGAAATTTTGGGCAAGATGCAGCGAAATGAAGTTTTAGGGCAAAGTAAATGTAATTTCAGGATACCACAACACCAGACAAATTGCAAAAGAAAGCTTTTATTGTTACAGTTGTCAGTTATGTTCAAGAACACACACCAAAAATAAATAAATCCAGACACGTGTACAACAGACTGACACGTGCTGAGCTAGAGCAGCTTTTACACCCTTCAGCGGTGATGAGACACGGACGCTCTAGCCAAAAGACACATGCAAGCAGAAAGCAGGAACACCACCCCTGGATGGTGTCAACATGAAGGTGGGAGCGGGACAAGATGGAACCAGGAAACAACCACAGATGAAATCAATAGAAATTAGAGGGAATTTTTAAAGAATAGGGAAAATGTAGAGAGGAGAAAAGACCATCTTGTGTTGGCGAATAAAGCTATTAATTTTCCAGTTGTTCAGTGTTTGGTTCTACTGCCCATGTATTTTACCCTATTGAACACACATTTTCTAAGTCAGGATTACACGATTACTTTGCAAGAGTTTCATCTGACTAGTTTGGAATTTCTCCTAATTGCTTCATAATTTTCGCCTAATTTGAGAAAAGTTTTAATGATGAGGTGTTATCAAATACAATGATAGATCACTTTTTCCCTCAGTTTGTGTTATATTTGACTGGGCAGTTCTTTTTAGTATATCAATCCTCTATTCACTAGAAAATAAAATTTATCTCCTCTCTTAAGTTTTTCCCATATTTTTCGCCTTGGTAGGGTTAAAATATGAGGTCATTATTCTTTTAGTAGGTTAATTTTAAAATAAACATATTTAATATAAATTAATAAAAAAGTTAATAAATAAAATAAAAAACAACAATGTGTGGCTAACATGTCTTATGGCCATATTGATCATATTAGGACAACTAATATATGTATGTATATATGTTAGCCATGATATATACATAAACATATATTCTCAATGCTATCTCTCTATATATTAAAATAAGTAAATAAATAAGTAAAACCAGAACAGTAAAAAAGTTAGGCTTTTACATGCAAGGGGTGAGGGGAAAAATAAAATATAAGTTAGTATTAGTGTTAGTGAAGGGTTGAACGCACACAGATTACAGTTTTTTTTTTTTTTTGCTTCATTGTCTGCTTCAATGGGCGGGCAATTTTATTTAAAGTTTTCCAGTAAAAGAAAGTGAGACTGACCATAACTATAAAGCCAGCATCAAGAAGTAATGATTTGATTCTGTCATGATTTGGTCCATATGCAGATTGGTGATTGGTTTCTAAATTCAACACAATGGATGCTCATGGACACATTTGCCATGTTGTGCATCCTACAACTCAGTGTTGTAGGACTTGAGACCGGTCTCAAGACCACTTTTTGATGGTCTCCGACTCAGATATTACGAACTTGTGATTTTTTTCAAGACCAGTCAAGACCACAACTGTAAAAATATCACTAAACTGTCAGAATATTGTCCAAATTATTAGTTAATCCTTTATTTCATTGGATGTAAAAACGTATCGATTCAAATCCAAGCATGATTCATTGCTGTATTGTTGTTACCACTGTCACACACCCCGACCCTCTTTTCTGGGAGCGGGAGATGTTTGAAAAATCTTGAGTAGGCCTAATACAATTCGGTCACATAAATCATTCAGAATATTTGCAAAACAACATACAGGAGAAAGCATGCAGCGACTTTCAGAGACAGTGGAGATTCTGCCAACCTTTTGTCACGTGGGAAGCTGAAAGAAAGGTTAGCTATGCCTAAGTTATGTTGGCAAAGCTAGCTAACATTGGCAATCTGCCTCTGTACCAAAATTGTTTAACTGGCTCTCACACACACACAGAGATTTAGTCAATATTAGCAATGCACATCAAGTTAACTACTTGTGAAGAGTACACTTGATATTTTAGGGTACTAAATTTTATTTATTTATTTATTTATTTATTTATTTATTTATTTATTTATTTATTATATTTTTTATATTTTTGTAGTCTTGATCTCAATTTGGTCCAGCCCCCCAAAAATGTTGGTCTTGTCTTGGTCTCAAAACACTCTTGGTCTTGACTACTATAACTGCAAAGCAAGATGACTAATCTTATCATTGTTGTAGAAAATAATACTGGGTTATGACTTCAGGTCATCTCTGATAATGATTTATGGAACTCTGGGAACCATTAAACTACATTAGTGGAAGCCTGTGTCCAAATCCCTGAGACAACACCCTGGTATAGCCCTTCCTTTGTTCAAACATAACACAAGTCAATGGACTGTATGAATCTTGTTGGGGCCCAGTGCTGATCTGCTGGCTCTCAAGGGCCAGGTAAAACAGCTGAGGCTCAACTTGCCTCAGGAAAGTATACAGCATCTGAATGATTCTGTTTTACACCAAATTTATGTTTTTAGCAATAATCAAGATGATGCCACAGCTTACTGGCATAGAACCAGCAGTTCTGTCAACGCTCTTATCCACTTTATTAATCAGTGCAGTATAGCCTCCTGACCTTTCAACAGATCCAATTCAAATCTACCATTCCAACAGGGTGCTTCCTTTTTTGTCACTAAGGTGAAACAGTGTTTAAAAGTATGAATGTCTAAAATTACACCATAAAAATTGATCTTTACTAAGATAATTTGTGTTTCCAAGGTTAGAGGAGTATTACCATCTTATTAAAAGTGGTAATATGTTCAGATTCTGTTTATGATTCAACACAAGTCTACTAATGGGATCAAGCCCTCGTGTAGTACCAATTTTACAGTGATGGCTTTGTCCACTAAATCAAGTGCTGTAAATACTTTTCATGGCATTATAAACCTTACGATAGCAAACGTCGGTTTCTTTATAACATGCTGGACGGGGAGGCGGCAGTAAAAGAACGTCACCTTGACATCAATTCCTGTTTCTTGTTGAGCTATTGGAGGTATTATTTTACAGATGTACTTGTTTTTATCTTTCTTTTACTGGAATGTTAATAGCAGATTATTAATCTGCTTCCGAAATCATCTGTGTACGCTCACTCAATAATGTTCTTAAAAAAAATCAAACAAATCAGGAGGGAAACAAGGGTTAACAAAAAAACTAAGGTAACAAAACTACCCTAAAACTAAAGTGATATATTTTTGCATCATAGTTCTTTATTTCTTCATACGGATAGCGTCAGAAGTAAAAAAAATAATAAAAATTAAAATAAAAAGTAGAAAAAAATAAAAGCAAAATTTTTAAAAAGAAAACACAAATTACTTTAAATGTCTAGAATATGCTTGTTTTGGGCAGACCTCTTTGTATGAGCAGATCTTTAGAAAAAGGGAAATTAAATGGCAATAAAAAGCTGTAACATATATTTGTATATATACATATATACAGAGAGAGGACTAAAAGAAAAAAGAAACAGAAAGGTGGAGTTTTTCAGCTACCTTGGAATTGATGGAGGACTGTACTTTGAGTAAAGCAAACAGAATAGAAAGAGTAACGGAAAACCCAGGGCAAACCAAAGTGTAAGACAATTAGAATGATATCTACCATATAATGCAGTTTGTTTACCATAGCGTGTCCAATGCCTGCGTGCTTTAGGAGAAAACAGGGGGAGGAGAAAGAAAAATAAATGATAAATCTTAAAAAAAAAATAAAAAAATTAAGAAAACACACCTCAATCCCAAAAAGGTGGGAAAGAAAAAAATCCTTTAGCAAAAGCAGCTTTTTATTCATTGTTCATCTGACTGTTTAAAAAATTAAAAAAATAATTGAAAAAAAAATAATAGTAGAAAAATATGATCTGAAGACTTTTTCCCCCTATTGTTTGTTATAAAACATCCAAATAAAGAAATAAAGAAAGCAATTGTTTTTTTTAAAGGGTCCTCAAAGTAAAGCAACAAAAAGGAATAGGATACAGTACATTTGTTAGTATGTAAGTTGCAAGTTAAGTAGAGAAAACAACAGATGGTACACATTCCGTGAATGACACAGTGTTAGTTGTTGAAATCATAAAAGGTAAGGGGAAAATAAAATTCACTGATGAAAAGAATCAAACTGGAAAGTTTTTGAAGCTTGTTAGTAAAAGAGACAAGAGTTAGCAAATCAACTTCCACAGGGGGAAGGTGGGGCTTTGGGTACTTTTATTAGGGACTTCTTTTTATTGGGGAAGGATTGAGGGAAATATACATCTGTATTAAGATCCATTGGGACTCATCTGGCCAAAGAGATCAGTTCATTTCCATGAGGCATTCTGGGGCTTTGCCAATTGTTTTGGATGATTAAATATGGCCAATCATTACAACCAGTGAATTGTACAATTCATAAAAGTGAAACTAAAATACTGGACTGTAAAAATCACCAATTATAGTAAAAAAAAAAAAATCCATTCACAGGGTCAAAGTAGGGATGTCACAGAGTGTTTTTTTCCCTGAAAAAAGGGGGAAAACATACATACACAGCAGCAAGACACAGAAATAAATGATTATCAGTTGTGATAACTGCAGATTCCTGAAAGTAAGAATAACGTTCATTAGTTCACATTTGTGAATATGCTCATAAAAAAACAATGTTTTTGCCTCTAGTGAAGAAACCAATTAAAAAACACACTCGGTGTATGAACTATCACTTGACTGACTTTTTCTCTTTGAAAAACAAAAAGCATTCTTAAATATTATTTACACATGTTGCCTGCTTAAATGTGAACACAGTTAATTGAAAAAGAACAAAGAATAAAAATCCACACATGTCAGCTGAAAATGAAGCAAATTCTTTTTTACTGTTGCTCTTCACAATACACAAGACTGGTTCAAAGGTATTCCAGGACTAGTCTGGAAATTGGTGGTAGAAACATCCTGCTTTGGTGGTTGTCCTCAACAAGACCTGGAAAAAAGGAATTGAAAAAGAAAAAAAAAATCATTATAAACTAGAAGCACTCAGAGAGTGCATACCTCTGCCACCATGCATGCCCCTTTCATAAGACGGCTCAGTCCGGGCCTGATGCGTGTTCAGTCCTCCAACGAGCATTCAGAAAAAACACGAA